>JAFREE010000144.1:0-61567 GCA_019400425.1 Hymenochaete sp. R1
ATTAGTCCCTAACCGATCGGAGCAGGAACCCGGTTCACTAGAGTACGGGGCGTACTCCAGCTACGAAGAGGAGTAGGGCTTAGACAGTGGCAGATGGGCAAAGAAAATCATTCTCGACGATGGGGAGATCGACGATGATACCGACTCAGAGAAGAATGACCGTCTGCACCAGTGCGACTTATCCACTTATCATAAGTGCCCTGATATGTGGGAAAAGGTAGACTCGGTTGGAGAGACAGAATACAGCGTACGAAGTTTAAACATAGCATAGGTATCGTATGCGTGCCCTAACACCGTCTTTTACATAGGACCTATCTTTCAATTTCGAGATTCCCTGTTATGTTCCAGAGCACCAAGTGGAGTGGTATAAGGATATCATTCCGACCTTACAACTTTCAGAAGGAAACTTCGCTCGAAACGGCTCTTGCAGGAACGAGAAACTGTTAATAGGAAAGGTGAGCGTATCGTGCGCAATAGGGCAGGTGAGACATGGTAATTCTTGACGATTCAATATCAATAAACTTAAAGAATCGCACCATACCAACGTTACAGTATGTCATTTTTCAAGATGCACAAAAGTTACGTATCTCAGAAAGCTCTGAATCTTTCGAAGCCATTAGTGAGGAAAGGTGGAAAAAGAAGAGCGAGAAGACCAAAAGGAAACTACTTGCGAAAAAGACAATTTTCGTATACGGCGGAGAGATCGGTAGATACGGGGGAGTGAAGGAAATGAAGGACGCCGATTTATCTCGGATTCTTGTTGTGAATCGACCACTACTTGCTATTGGTGAGTATCCTTTCAAACGCCATAAAAATGACCTGTAACGCAGTTTTCTTCGCATAACACCGAAAAATTAGATCAAAAGGCCATAGAACCTATTCACGCGTCGAAGATGGCGCAGATGGACTCCACCAACAGAGTGAAGTACATACAAAAGGTACAGCAACGGAAGAAAGACTGGAAGCCAGGAAAGTTAGGGCGCCAGACCCTCCAGACTTTAGTTGATAGACGACACCAAACGGATAACAAGTCGGACTATATCAACTACCTTAATATTCCTCTATCACACGACTTACTATTTCTGTGAGTATCGCACAGTCGAATTGCTACAGCATTCAACTGAGAATAATGTAGGCCCTTCGATGATTTTCGAAAATATTCCTCGGTGTATTCATCCAGCCTCGGCAATATTTTGACACGCTTAAGTGAGGAAGACATTGCTTCTCGATGGGCAAGTGCTGCCACAAAAGGCGCTTCGAACGTTTGGCACATTGATTGCTCGGGTTTGTGCACATTTATCTACATGTGGATAGGCGCCAAGGTCTGGATTGTGTACGAAAACGTGAGCCATGGCGAAACAAAAGACTATCGCTCTCTTTCAAGGCCAGAATTTAAAGCAGAACCGACTGCCATGATAGAGTGCCACCCTGTTATTCTTGGACCAGGGGATCGACTGTGAGTTACAAATAAAAGATTATGACGCAGAGGGTGGCTAAACGAAGAGCAGATTTGTTAGGCCAGGAGCAGACCATTCTTCAATTACTCTCACAGATTGCCTTGCTTTGGGTCGCCACTTTTATTGCATGGATAATATGGCCAACACATTAAAGGCAATCATACTTGAACGGTCCACTGAAAGGTCCAAAACGAAGGTGGCGTATCCCAAAGTATACGCTCTGATCATTCAATGGGTTCTCACTACCGCCGATGCAATCCGGTACGACTCAGCAAAGGTGATAGGTACGATTTTCGCATTAAAATTTCTATTTAGAAATACGCACTTAGTCACTAGCAGATTCCTTAGGATTCAACGACTTTGGAACCAAGGGCGCAGTAACAGAGAAGAAGAACCTTTCTCGGAACATATTCGCTGCGCTGTATATCATTATCAACCTTGATATCCTCCACCCAGAAGTTCCAGACCAATCTCCTTACTTAGAATGGATAGGAACAAGCGACTTCATATCCGACTGGACGCTTGGGGTGTTTGCTGCTCTAGTAGTCCTAAAGCATCTGGTACAGAGCGGCACCCTTTGCACTAGCCACCTTCGCATCTTTGAAGAAGAATGGATGGAACTGGCTGCTGAATCCCAGAGAAAATACAACCCATTTACACTCCGTTGTGTATGTCAGGATGGATGTCACGTAGACAAAGCCCATATAAACGAGAACTACACACCCATCGGTCCGCTGTGGCCTGGATTTATACTCGACCAACTTCGTGATGCGAAAGTAGCGAGTAACGACGTCTTTCCAACAAATGGCATCCTTAGTGACGATACGGTACCCAACGACTCGGAGCATGTTATTGACGGAAGGTGTCCATCCGATAATGACAGTAGCCACAAACTTGATGACACAATAAAACTCTGTAGAACAACCGATCTGAGCGGTGTTAAAAGGAAGGCCAGGGAGGGATATACGGCAGCTTTTTCAAACGTTCGGCCTGTTGCGGCCCTTGATGAATGGGCTACCACCATAGATACTTTTAGCTCTTTCCCAATCGACAAGTAGCCGCTGATAGAGGCAAAAAAAAGCTTGTAGCACGGTGCGAAGTAGTGTCATGCAATCTATCTATAACTCAACAATATATGAAACTCAATCGTAGTAGGCACTTTCAAAGAAGCGTATTGCCATCTATCCTCGTCGCAGTGGTGCATTACCTCGCTCACAACAAGCGCTTTGCAAAATCCAATGTACATTCAAAGTTGTCCTTTTTACCGGTCGACTTTGGTTCACAGACATCTTTTATCATACCTCTCGTTATCTGCAAGTAAACTCGGGCATACGCATAGTAGCACCGACCCGACTTCGACGCCCAGTTTTTTTCCAGCCGCGGCGTATGAAATTCGAATATGATTAAGTAGGAAACTATAGTATAAAAGAAGAAGAATTATGACCATATATACTCACTCTCGCATATATCCGCACGAACATGTACACCTGTGCCAGTGTGGGTTGACTATACGGTGTATGTAAGGTAGCGCAACAGTGAACTTGAATTCGCATGCGTGGCCGCTCAAATAGGTGCTACTACTGCTCTTTCAAGTTATAATTATTTTTAAGTAGGATCCTCTTTAACGGTAGTCTTTAAGCCCTCAGGCTACTCGTACGCTGAAGAAATCTGCAAGCATCCTAAGAAGTGAGGTCAAACGCGTGTAGGTCGGCATTTCATCACTACTAATGGAACAATGCACTTCCGTGCTATAATATCTTGTCTCCCGCCTTGATTCTTCACACCAACTTTAAGTATTCTGAATCAAGATTGGGTGGAAAAGACGAGTTCTTAGAGCTGTTGAGAATGGTACTGAGTTTGGTGGTTCAACAGTACTAGATGGTTTTATTTGGGTACCGCAATCATGCGTATCGGGAGCTGAGGAAGGACTATACAAAATGTCAGTGTTTCTTTCTTTATCGCGCTTTACCTGACATCATCATGACTCATGAGGACTTACCTGTATTATGCGCCCTTATCCAAGTTGAGCCAATTTATTTCAGTGTGAAGACTGGCATAGCAAAAGTCGAGCACTTAGTTGCTTTAAAGTTACGTACCATATTTCATTAAACAAATGCTGGACTCCGGAAGAAAGAAGAAGTTGGGTGCTTTGCGTTTAAGTTACCATAACGAGCGGCTTCATTACGATCAAAATATATTGAAGAATTTTATTGCCAAAGCTCTCCTTCAACCCATCTCATGACACCACCTTTCACCCTCAACCGAATCCTTTTACCACACAAATTGCCAGTCCCAGTGGTCATCCTCCGGAGACGTGCTTCATCATCTACTGGAAAGGCGCCGTATCTTCCGTATTCGAAATCAACCCGCTCAACTTCATTGCCGATGAATGGATGTTTGTAAACTGATTTCTAGGAAGGGTTAAATTTGGTGCTAATGGTATTGATGAGGTAGGGAAGGGTGGGCGTCGATACCGATTGGGTTGGGGATTCAATGGGGAAGCATCACAGGCCAGGCCGCCCGGGTACAGTGTATTTGAACCTAAAGTAGTAACTATAGTGGTATCATACGATGGCGATGCTGATAGTACGACACGCCTCACCTCTTGATTTGCTTCAACGACAAAGGGAAGATGCATTTATTTTAAGTGAAGAGAACGGGTGCAAAAGCAGATGTTACAGAATAGCGCGGTGAGAGTTACGTTATAGAATGCGGTTATACAACGCTAACGTATCTGTTGAGCATTGAGTACTATACTTCAGAGTTCTGGTGCATGTTTTTGAGCCTGAGAGGTATAAGGAAGCACACCTTGTCTACAATTTCAATCTACAGAACTTTAACCAATCGATCCATTTTTGTTGACTTGCCAGTGGTTTGTCTGTCGTGTTTACGTGGAGAAGATAAGCGGTACCTCTCGACGGGAAAGGGGCCAGACTCTATGGCGACGACGAAGCTAAGTGACATATCAATACACTTGTCCGAAATGATGAACAACATCATATCGTTGAGCAATTCATGGAGCTGAAGCCAGCAATGGATATGAATTCAAGTCGGCGCGATCTGCCTTCCAGGTATAAGACACGGGGCACTGGGGGCACACGGAACAGCCTTAGTTCAAATATGTCGTGTTCTTCGACAACTTGAGGGACGTTGTCGAGGGTTGGAGGACACATATAGTTTTCGTTATAATCGTAGATTAGCTATTTTGTATCTGCAACAAGCAGCAGCTTGGCAACCTCCTCCATATCAGCATCGTCGTCCGTGTCCGTATCGGGATCCTCGAGTTTTACGTTTCGGTCTTGCACGTGAGAATGAGCCTGAGGGTAGTCATATTGTCTCGACTAATAAGCGGAAATCGTCATTCTGCGAAGCATATCATCAAGGAGATGTTACCCACAAGAGCTTCTTTTAGCACTTTCGACTGTCTGGCCTCCGACGCATCGAGCCAAATCGCAACTCTCTCCAAGGTACGAACCTCATTCTCGAGTTCAAGTATTTTCGCCCTCAACAACGAGATCTCGTCAATACTCTGCATCAGGTATAATTTTGCTGCATTCTCCTTTCTCTTGGCTTCAGCAATCTGTAACTGAAGAGCGCGGTTGGCACGACTGAACTGGTCGTTCGCGCTACTTAAACGGCTCGTGTTCTCTTCAATCCACGAAGTAAGGGACGCTGACATGCCGTTGAAAATATTGCTGACTTTAGAGTGCACGATTGACAAGCATTCATCCTCGAGTCGATGCCGAATGCATTTCAGTGTAGGTTCTCTGAGAAAGCATCGGATTGCATCAAAACGGTGTTCAGAATTGTTAAGTAGAACCGTGAGTGCATGGTGCCTATCGCAAGTGGATGGAGAACTTACGTAGAGAAATTGAGGCCGCCGCTGCATTTCATACGGTGATGGATGTCGGTGGTTGGTGAGATGTGAAGGGGAGAAAAAGACGATGGTTCGTTACTCTCCGCGTTCGTACTGTCGTTGCCCGGGCTTGGACTTGATGCATTGTGTGGCATCTTGCCAATGCCGGAGACGGGGGATGGTGGCAATGTGCAAGGAAGAAAGTGGGGCGACCTTAGTGGGGGCAGCGATGACGGGGAATACTTGGGCCAGCACTATGAGTCGTTTTTTTTTCAGAATCAATGCAAATATTGCCTGGTGGAAAGGAGCTTTTTCCCACTTACGTAATGCAAGTATGCTTCAACGGACTGTTCAGAAATGAAGTAGAACACCCCAGGGGCATCGAAGCGGGGAATGGTTGCGATTGCAAACGCGGCTACTTTAAAGAAGCGGCATAACTCGGGACGGTGCCAGGTTTGGTTTAAACAATTTGGGCGCGGTACCACAGCATGAGAAATCCGCTGTCGTGCACTCGAGAGATTGAATCGCTCGGCAGCGCCGGTTGAAGCAACCATAGATGCCCTTGTTTCTGGTAAAAGGATTGACTTTGACACGGAGGAAAAGGGTTCAGACAACTATTGGCGGACGGCGGACGCGCCGGTCCCGCTATTGGCGGAGATCGTCAAAATGTTCTTCGGGGGAAAAAAAGAAACAAAAGGCGCGCTTTTGGAAGTGGTTCCTACTTGACCTGCGACGCCCGGCTCGCTAATTAAACGAAGTGCCTTGATATTTGGAAACGGGTCACTTCGTATTGTAAAGTGGAGGATAAATTTGAAGAGGCCGATTGCCTCAAAAGTAGCGCCTTGTATATCGGTAAGCCCAGCGTTGTCACATGCACCGTAATTTCGAATGTGAATTTCAATTGGTCCCAACAAGCACCACCCATGTTGGCAGCGGCGTAGGTCGGTGCGATGGGTTTTAGGGCCTATCGCCAGCCGCATTAGTCACTCGTGAAGCGGCTATAGGTTACAACTTTACCAAGTTACTCTCCGGTGAAGAGGCCAAGTGATAAGGTACTACGCGCGAGGGCTGCTAATGCCCACATACCGAAGAAACGAAAAAGTCAGAAGTCGGATTTGTTCCCAACAATAACGTAGCGGATGTGCATGGCAGTTTTCGTACTTCGTGAGACTTAGTGTGAAAATTGAATAGGTCGTATGGATGTTATGCAAACGGTGCGGGTGCGGAGGCGGCAACTTGAAGGTGCATCGTCGGGCTGCTTAAAAGAATTTTCGGGCCGTAAAAAAGATGGTTTCCATGAACTCGTAGCGATTGAGTAGAAGAGAAAGTTAAAGTTTTGAACAACTTTCTCGGGAGCACCGTGGGTAGACGTTGCCTAATCAAGTATTCAACGGATTTTAGAGCAGTTTTATGATCTTAGTACACTTGTTTCGCACTATCTTTAACTTACATACCTGTACATAGACATTTCTTTCACGTATATATTGAGTTTCTTACCACACACTTCGGAAAAGTAGCTGAGGCATTTCTTTCACGTTATGAGCCTTGGCTGAGTCTGCCACTCAGCCGTTTATCCTGCAAAGTCATACAAGCCACTTCATAGTCTGAAACCACAGCCACCCATGGTCGTCACTCGTAGTATGAGCGTTCTACCCGAAAACCAGTCGGCAACTCACTCACCTAACAATGCTACTGAGGGAGCCACCCATGACACGAACGGTCAGCCCCAAACTGGGAATGTTGACATGGAAAGGGAACTTCGAGCTGCAAATGCCACTCGAATCGAGCACCTTCGCCCACTGGATGAGGTACCTCCAACTCAAACGCAATCTAATACCTCCGAGTTGGAAGATATAGCTAATGTCGGACAACTATTGCACACAGATGCAAGCCGCCGGTCTCGATCTTCACGTACCAAGAAACGAGCTCGCTCGCACTATACAAGACGTGTAAGCTTTCATCAGCCACAACAGCTTCTATCTCAGAGCTCTGATAACTACTTGCCGTGGTCTGCTTATATGAAGCTCGCTCTATCTGGCGACGTCCTCTGACTTGATGTTCTCGAGAACCATTATTTATTCCAAGGAAGATCTTGACAAGGAAGGCCTGATGGAAGCGGAGCGAGTTGTAAGGAAACAGGTCATGATCAGTGTCGAATTGGGGGAAATTTCGGCCATTGCAGATGCATAAACCGCATACGAGGTGTAGCGCATTCTCCGGGACAAGTACGAAGGGTCCATTGATCCTGTTACGGCAAAGCACGAATTCTACGGGACAACCATCCCAGATTCGACTCCCGTCAGACAGCATATTGATCGAATGCTTACTTTAAGATCCAATATGGAACGTGCGGGCACTTTAGTCTCAGACTATGAATTTCTGACTACCCTCAAGCACTCCCTGCTAAACCCTAATCGGCGACTTCTACGCGGAGGTGTGAAAAGGTCAGAACATTCGACGGTCGAAGAATTTGTCACGTACATTCTGTCACCAGATGACGAACCCATTCAACCACCAAAACGCACCCAACAAACCACTCCACGAGACACAACCAATGATAAAACCAAATCCGACACAGGTACTAAATCAACGGGAACAAATTGTACGAATTGTGGAAAGGGAAACCATCTCACCGAAGTATGTCACTAGCAAGGCGGAGCGCAAGAAAGATTGTGTTCAGGTTGTGGTAGATATGGGCACGTTGAGGAAAAGTGCTATAGGAAGAACGAAAGCGAGTCGCGATCCACTGTCCCGAAGTCCTTGACCCAGTCGGCTCAAGTAGCAAACGTATCGGAACAGGAGAGGACTCTTGATCCGAAGGCCATTATGGAGGAACTGAAGCAGCTCCGTGAGGAAATGAAACGGCAGAACAATCAGTTTGGAAACTCACTCTTCGCTGAGACATCCCGCGCGTCGACGTCGTCGTCCGCTACACCAAATCAGATTTACCAAGGTGAACGTGGCATATCGTTTGTCTGCGATTCTGGAGCGGCGTCACACATGGTCAACGACGCTGGCTTGTTTACTTCATTTGTTGGGTGCGACGTGTAAGTTCGTACAGCAAATGAAGGATTCCCACTTCGTGCTACAGCCATTGGCACTGTTCATGTTCAGTCGGCGGATGGCAAACTATGTAGACCCATAACACTGAAACGCACGCTACATGTTCCGGGCCTCAGTTCCAACCTCCTATCCGTGCACAGACTACACGTCGACGGCTATCGCTTGCTCTTCCAACCCCAGTCGTTCGCTCTGCTTCATGATGAAGAGACGATTTCCAATGGCACTGTTATAAACGAGCCGTACGTGTTCTTGATGTGTCGACCGTTTCGAGAACTCGCAACTTTATCCATCAACTCAAAGCCGCCGTCTAATAAAACGACCTGGGAATCACTTCATCGTGCTGCGGGACACATCAACCTGAAGACCATTAAGTCAGTCATTTCCAATGGCAGATTTAAGCCTATGGACATTTCGAAAGACGCACCTCTGGAATGTGTACCATGCACTACTTCCAAGATGCCGGCCGGGACATTTGCTCCTAGAGACACCGAATACAAAGCCATTGGCGACTTACTATATGCCAATCTCATGTTCTTTGACAAGCCGTCGGTATCGGGATATCCCATTGCTGCAGTTTTCATCGAAGTCTTCTCAAACTACATTTGGGTCTACCCGCTAAAGAAAAAGGACTCGCGAACTCTGGTGGAAATATGGAGTGAGCTTGTCAGTTTCATACAAGCATGAACGGGCAGGCAGGTGAAAGAATTTCAGACGGATAATGGTGGCGAATGGGTCAACACCACCATGACTTCGTACAACAGATCGAAAGGAATTACTCACCGAACGACTGTTCCTTACGCACATGCCATGAATGGTAAGGTCGAACGTGCTATACGAACTTTACCGGACGGCACTCGTTCCAATCTTCAGGCAGTCGGTTCCCTTTCCCTGTGGCCAATTGACGGACAAAGCGGTAAGAGGAAGAGTTATTGGTTATGTTGCAGACGCGATGTACCGTGTCCTCATAAATTCACGTGATACAATTGTCACGCGTGACATTCGCATTCTACGTGAAGACCAGCCGCCTCCTCCGTATCCTTCGTCTCAACCATCGCTTTCCAATACATTTCCAAATTTCCATCCACAGGCGATGGCCAATATGACAAACAACAGCCGGAATCATCTGACAAGACACCTCGTCGTTCTGACAGAAACTCAAAGCCATCACAGCGCCTTATTGAGTCTCAACAATCGCACTCGTCCTCTGTCATTCGTATCTCCGAATCAACTCTGTACACGGAGTCGTCCGCAGTCACCCCTTTTGTTCAGGCTCTCTTACTATACGAATCAAGCTTCGTAATAGGAAAAGACTCATTCGATCCTACGGCGGAACATGCGAAGAAGGTACCGTCTAAGTTGCGAGATCTACTAAATGGTCCAGATCGAAACTTAGTACTCGAAGCCATCGCTCAGGAGCTATCGAATTTCTTAGATTCTGGTACATTTCTTGTTCGCGAACGGAAGCCAGGAGAAAGAGTCATACCTGGTATTTTCATCATCAGCAAAAAGAGGACCTCCGAAGGCGGATGGAAATATAAAGCAAGATGGGTTGCAAAGGGGGACCTTCAGCGTAAAGGCGAGTTCGATGACACCTTCGCTTTAGCTAGGGATTATGCATCCTACCGTTTGCTGATAACTCTAGCCGCTTCTACGACTTCTTCCATCTCTGCACTTGACATAACCAGCGCTTTCCTGGCGGCAGACATTGGCAGACCTAACATAGTCGGTCCACTTCCTACGTTCTTTCCCGCCAAAGATTTCGTTGACCCTGTCGGTGATCTTCTTAAAGCCCTCTACGGTCTTCGACGAGCACCACTACTATTTCACAACCACCTACGAAACTGTATGATCAAAGCCGGCTACCGGAGTCTCGCGTGCGCTCCAATGCTATTCTACAAACAAGCCTCATCCTCTCGCATCATCGAGGGGGGTATGGAACGACGCCATCCGTTGCGGCTAAACCAACAACTCCTGACATCATGTGGACGTTCTTTGCCGATGATGGAGAAGGAGTGACGGTGGCAGATCGAATGGAAAAGGTTGCGGGGAATAGCGATAATGGGGGAGTGGATAGGACTTTCATCGAAGATGTCAAGAAACATTTCCCACTAAAAGAAAAGGACCTCCGACAGGATACACTTATCCTTGGCATGGTGGTTCGTTGGGATTCAACTCAACACTCGGTAAAAATATCAGTACCTGCTCGAATCGAGGAACTAGCTCGGGATATCGGACTGGATAACTCGAACCTAACTACTAAGGCACCGATGCCAACCGACGCTCTCAAGACTCTGTACTACGACTCGCCTCCGATCAATCTAAAATTCCCGTACGCACAAGCTGTGGGATCACTGATATGGATTGGAACCGTAGTAAGTCCTCATATTGCATTTGCAGTAGGAGTTCTATCGTGGTTCATTGCGGTACCGCGAGACTCTCATGTGGCAGCCGTCAAACGGGTCGTACATTATCTGCTCCGCACCAAGAATATGGGACTCACATACCGAACGATACCGACTAAATCATCGGTTCCCATCTGCTATTCAGACTCGGATTGGGCGGGAGATTTACAAGATCGAAAATCGGTAACAGGCTTCGTCATAATTATGAATGGAGCTGCCATATCATGGAGGTCGAGGAAGCAAACCGTTGTAGCAAAGTCGACCACCTAAGCAGAATACGTCGCTGCATCTGCATATGCGTCGGAGAAATTATGGTTCCGAAACATATTTCAAGAAATCAATCGAACACTGGACACCACAGAACTCTATGTCGATAATCAAGCCGCAATGCAGATGGCTGAGAACGAGGCACACCATTCACGTACCAAGTCGATTGCTATTCCTGCGCACCATATCCGAAATCAGGTGGAATTGGGTAACATCAGATTAGTCCGAATTGCTAGAACGGAAAATCCGGCAGACATCTTGACCAAGCCTTTACCCGCACCCGCACATCGTACCTGTTGCTCGCTCATTGGATTAGAATGACGACTTCAATCTCTCACGGTGATACTCGGTCGAGGGGGAGTGTTGAGGACGACGACTTAATTTGGTTTCGTCCGAGTACACAAATGTTTCGATTCCGTCTGTATCACGTCCTATTCTATAAAGGTGTCAGCCGATCTGTCTCTTATTCCATTTAAGACCGCATTTTCTATATTCGAACCTCAGCTTCTTACCACACACTTCGGAAAAGTAACTGAGGCATTTCTTCAGTTTTGTACTATAAATTCAACAATTTATTTAGCAAGGTATGATTTTGAAATCATTTACCACGCATATTAATGCTAAAAGGGTACGTGAGCCTGAGCCTGAGCTCAGCATCAGCGCGCCAGCAAAGGTGGTACCAGGGCGCTATGAAAGCACCGTTTACTTTTGGACAAGCAACCTTTTACCTTATTGCAAATGGAGCATTGGAGTTTAAAGGACAATTCTACTATGGATCTATTTGCTCTTTTTTGGATCAAAAAAATCGCGCACCCTCGAAAGGTTGGGTTGAATTTTTCTTCATACTTACGAGGTGGTTGTGCAAGCGATTGCGTGAGCCCATACGCCGTACGAACGCCTGCACTCTGAACCAAACGGTGGTGCACATTTCGAATCAGTGGCCAATCTCACCCCATCTGCTACACCTCTGGTGCTTCGTATTAACGCCCACCTCAATTTTTTGCTACAAACCTTTGGTCCTCGCGCACTGATCTTGTTTTAATCGCTGGGCAACCTAGTAACGGCCGCTTGCTCGCTGCTGAAGCGCACTACCCCAGTAAGAGCTATATTCTACCGCTCTTCAAGAAGCGGAGAGGTGAAGTCTGAGTCCTCTTGGTCTTCTGCCCAAAAAAGAGTTTTTACGCTGCTGTTGTGTAGCACACTTTTCGCAGCTTTCTCTGGTAAAAGCACCAGTCCTACCTATCATTATGGTGGCGCGTGTGCTTAATTAAAGGCTTGGAGCAAACTCTCGATATCTTTTTACGGTTGCTATTTCAGAACCGTGCCTTGCTATTTCGGAAAAAACGTGCGTTCAAGCCCATAGCGCTGTGGTTGAGGGGAGAAATCCACGGTGTTGCAAGGCCGTTAGCAAGACCAGGGTGCTTTCCTAGGGTATTTTTAAATGATTTGAGTCGAGCTTCTCCGCCTGAGAAACTGATGATAATAGCTTAGAAAGTGGCAACATCTGTCAAAATTCACGAAGTTAGCTGCTAAGCTCATCAATGCAGAATGCAGCAGCTCTGCAAAATCGCTGTAAGTCACTATATGCACTTAATTCATCGGGTCGGTGTTGAAGTATTGGCGTGGCGAGGTGGGGGCTTAAAAAACAAAACAAAATTACTGGAGACCTGTCTGTCACTCGCTCGCATACTTCGTTATGTTGGCTATATTTAAGACCTGCTTTCAACTCTACACCTCTTCTCGTACAACCGTCACTCTTTTATCTCGCCAGGCTCTAACTCACTGCCGCTGCGCATCTCGACTCTAAGCTCTGTCGTATTTTGCAAGCGCTTTTGTTCAAGCTGAACGGTCACCCCCGCCTCTCTCGAATCATCAAGCCCAATCTTTCCACCCTCTCCATCCCCATCCTCGTCTCCGTCTCCGTCTCCGTCTCCGTCTCCGTCTCCGTCTCCGTCTCCGTCTCCGTCTCCGTCTCCGTCTCCGCCCTCATCCTCATCCTCGTCCTCGTCTCCGTCTCCGTCTCCGTCTCCGTCTCCGCCTCCGCCCTCATCCTCGTCCTCGTCCTCGTCCCCGTAGCCGCCTTCTTCCTCTTCCTCTTCCTCTCCCTCTTCCTCTCCTACATCCTCATCCTCATCTTCATCGCCGTCACCCTCGCCCTTACCATCGTTGTCCTCACCGTCATCGGCCTTCTCCTCGTTCTCTTCCTCGTCGTCATCCCCGTTAATCTCGTCGGTAACTTCATTTTCACCAACATCCAACCCCTCTCTACTCTTCGTCGCGTCGCCCTTAGAGCCTGAGAAGTCCGGAGGTGACATGGACATGTCGATGTCAGGGTCGTCGCTATCATGCCGCCTGCCTTTTCCGACTTCTTCGGGTTCCTCTTGTAGCGCAAGATGTCTTTTCGAACTACCGGCCTGGTCATTCGCTCCATCATCCGCGTTTACCATACCATTGCATGGGGCACGTAAGTCGGATCTGTCGTTTTCGATATCGACATCCATTTGCTGCACTTTCATCTTCCCGATCCTTCGCTTTTTCATTATCTGACCTCGCTTTCCGCTGTGACCGACACCATGCAACGCCGTCGAATTTCCTTTTGCTTCACTTTCAACCTCCTTTACGATTCCATTGGCGTTAGGCTCTTTCATTACCCAGGTTTCGAAGGGGGTGCCCTTCAAGCGGAGTTCTTTGTCGTCGAAACCCGGTCCAAGTTCAAGAATAACTTTAGGCCATTTTTTCCCCTTAGGACGGTAGTTGGGATCGACGTCAAACGTTTTCATATGATTCGCATGCCTACACATGCATCGTATGCGGAGCTTGTCGCCTTTGCCTTTCGTTCTCTTGATGAGGTCGTTCCAACCGTCCTCGAGCTTGCATAACAAGCCACTCGGTAGAGCTCCATGATCTACCAAGAATTTCAGGACGAACGTTGCACCTACAATGCCAACCCGCCAGTTGGATGTGAAATCAGAATTGGGATTGCCTATCCAGGCTGCGTAGGGGGACGTTTTAGGAATTTCAGGCCCGAGGTTATCAAGGTTGCAGATCAGGTAGAGACACGAGGCGACATTTTGAGCGACCTCTTCTCTCTCCTTCTCACCGCAATTAAAACCCATGCGGTCTGGAAAAGAGGAGAGTAGATGAGTGAATTAGGTTGAGGGAGTTAAGGATAATACAGACCTAGAATTTTCTGACTGTCCTTCTTTGTATCTACCAGATCCGCCATTGCGAGAACCCAGTAAAGAAACAGACCATATATTCTGGGGTGCTCGGTGTTGGTAACTTGGATACCAACGCATCTCTCAATTATGATAGCCTCCATCGTGCGGGTCATGGTATTCATGCAGTAGAAGTGTCTACCATATGCCATGCAGTCGGTGAGGCTTAGAACGAGGTGGTCTATGCCAGGTTGCATATATCTAGGTCGTCGTCAAGGGTGGAGAATTCGTGATATAGGCTTCTGGTACTTACAATTGATCACCCGGGCCCAGTAATAAGGGGTGGCAGTAGATCTCATTCGCCTTTTCGTCGTCGAGAGTAGCGAGGCACGCAGAGTTGATGACATCTTCACCGGACTTCTTTTTGGAAGACATTGATTCATATATCACCCATAGCTTCCACCCAGCCCACATGTGTATAAAAGTGCATAGTCCGGATGAGTCGATGTGAAAAGTACTGGCGGCGCCTGAGGAACCAGCGATGGCCCACCTCGCTGCATTGTCATCGTTAGTTAGCGGTAAGTTGAGCTTCCCTTTTCTCGTGGAGAAACTCGACGAATATTTGCGCATATCGTCAAATTTCCTGCATAAAAAACCGCGTTAGTAACTTTCGTGAATGGAATGGTTAAAAAGGTATACGTACAGACAATGCATGTCGTCAGTAAGAGGGATATCGAGAAAATTAAGGTAGTCGGACTTCGAAGAAGGACCATCGATTGATCGCTCAATCAACACTTCGAGCGTTTGGTTTCCCATGAGTCCTGGTGCCCATTTATCCCGCTTCTGCAACCTTTCGATGTAGCGCACTCTACCCATCTCATCTAGGGCTTTCAACTCTAATGCGTGTTTATCTTCAATGGCTTTCTGGTCTGGTTGGTGCGCAAGAATGCTTTCAGTTTAGGTTGTGACGGCCTAAATGAATTGAAAAACTACTTACCGTTGACCTGACGCATTGAACCCAAACTTATCCATTGACTCAGTGCGTCGTCATTGAAGCCATCTACATCCCCGATATCGCCTGGTTTGCCTCCGTGAACGTAGACAGACTTCTTTGCAAGAATTTGCCTCTGGGACGCCGTGCCCAACTGAGCCCAGTCGTCTTTTGAATAGGATACAAGCTTTTCCGATGTCTCGCTGACGCGCAGTTTCTGAGCAGATTTCCATACTTCAAACTATAGGGGACTCGTATGTGAACGAAAAACGCAAGGGACAAAAAAGCAGAGTTCGACTCACAGCCGAAATGGCACACTTTGCTTTGATGGTCCCAACTTCAAAGCTGCCTTGCGGGCTGACGTTATTGTCGCAAATACCGATTTTCTCTGGCGGCTGCGGCAACTCTTCCTGGTAGGCTTGGGCTCGGTCGTTCATGAGATAGCAAGGCATTTGCAAGGTAAAGTGGAGATCCTGGAAGAGAGACGGTTATAGAAAGCCGCCCACGGCTCCAATGTCTTTAAAGCGACTTACTTCGTAGTCCATACAGCCTACCAAACCTTCGTTCTCACAAAAATCAGGGCGCGAGAAGATGTGGGACATAGCCGTATTGAGAACGTTCGATATCGCTTTCTTATCTTCGCCGCTGCTCTTGTCTTCACCCTCGTCTTTATCTTCATTATCGACGTCAATTTTGGCCTTCTTACGAGGTCTACCTCCATGAGAGCGCGCCTTCCTCTTTCCTTTCGCTTTCCTAGGCGTCACATTTGATTTTACCTGTTTGCTGCCATTCGATACCTCTATCAGCTTCGTGGAACTTGCTGCTGCAAGGGCTTTAGCGGTACTGCGAGAAGTTCGCGCGGACTCTCGCACTTCAGGAGCTGGGGTGGGGCTCCGTGAAGAGCTGAGAGTTTTCGCAGCTTTTTTCGATTTGGTTGAAACTTCTGCGAGGCGGGCGTCCACCTTTCCATACCAGTTGTCATCCAGAAGATCGACGGAAACGGTTAGATTCTTAGATTGTGACTTTACACCGTCGATAGAGCAGACTCGAAGCAAGGCCTTTTTCTTGATTATAAAAGCCTTTTCATCATCTGAGGGTTCGTCCAATAGTGCGCGTTTCGAAGGTGCAGGATTAATGAAACCGTGCTTCTCTACGAGTGCTTGAAGCCTTGTTCTGACATCCGTCACCCCACCAAGAGCCAGATCGAATATAATGTTGTATAGCCCATGCTCTATTTCTGCCAGCGTCTCGTTGAACTCCACTCGTGGCTGAGACAGTATCTGCGGGAAGGTGGAATTAGAGGCATATGAAGAAACGAAAACGGCGAACTTACGTTAATGAGCTCTAGGTTGCTGAACGATGTAGTTGAGCAGTTAACCCAGTTTCTAGGCTTTAGTAAGAGGACAGGCGAAATGACGAGGGATAAAAAAAGCGGGCGAAGAAGCTCTCTATCAGTCGCCGTGCCTAATCGCAGAGAGGCAACATCCCATCCGTTGTCGTCGCACCATTTCCTATCATATTTCGATGGGTTTGCTGTACTTCAAAAGGGATTAAGGAGGCTCACTCTAAAATAGACCGAACAATTCTTCCTTTTTGTCTGGTCGCGCCGTCTTCGCCGCTTTCTATCCGTGCTCCGAAGAAATTGGATGCCGGGTCTCTTAGAATCTTATGTTTCTATTAGATATAGCCGTGAGTAGATGAGATTTCAGAGAAAAGTCACGAGCGCACCGTCACCAGAGCGTGGACCATAAGAGCGGCCTTGACAAAAGCGTCTTCAATCGTCCCGGCGTCCTCCCTCTGCTTGGCTAACCAACCACCTTGTATAAGATGCCGAATGGTTGCAGTGTCACCGATGGCAATATCCACCTGTTCGATAGGCAACCCATTTGTTATCTGAGCTTGATTCTTTTCGGGTGTAGAAAAGCTTGAACCGGCGTTGTAGTTTAGCGAGAACTGGTTCCAAGTTCCAATCCAATCAGCATAAAGATCCCAATGTTCCTTGAGATACCTATTGATTTCGACAGGTTGACCGAGGTTGGAATGGTGCAGCCTAGCATTGGAATCGAAAGGCTTTGATACGTGCTCTAGGATATCGCACGCGAGATGAGCTATAACATTGGCGTTGCGTTCGCTGTCAGAAATTTTTGCACCATGGAGCATGTTGCGGTAAGGTGCACGTTCCTTAGGATCAACTCCACGAAACGCCAGCATGGCGTCTGTGTCTGTATCGACGATAATGCTTCCTATGGCCCTGTAAAGGCTCAGGCGGTAGCCCAGGTTTCTCTGCGTCTCCGCTTGCTCGGCTTTGTAGTCGACCTCACGATTGTAGCCAGGTATGGAGGGGACTGGTAAACAGAATTTGAAGAACGCGATACTCTTGGGAGACATTACGAAAATCTTGTTGTAAGGTTATTAAAGATAGGTGTCTCGATATGAGGAACGAATGGGGAATAAGGGAGCGCAGGGGTATAGGTCTGTGTAGAAAGTACTAGTACGGTGCGAGAAGGAGGTTGGCGCGGTACCGGTGTGAGCGGATGGCGGGCACGACTTGTCACGTGCTACGTTCCGAGAGTGCTTCGCCCATATAAGGTTAAAGGTATAAGTAATTTCTTCTTAGTTCCAACTTGAACCACTTCGTCGCAACTCTTGAAATCAGTTCAATCATCCCACCCTTCTCCCATCCTCTTCAATCACTGACACTGACACGGACGAGTAACCACCAATCACTGTGATGTGGTAAATAGGTCAAAGGTAGCTTTGGGGCAGAACCACCTTAAGGCATAAAAAAGGAATTGTGCTCGTCTGCTTTATCTGAGACTCGAGCAAATGCGAATGATGCATTGCAAGGAGAAATGAACGGAATAGTAGAGAGCGCATGTATCAGACTCAGTATCTGGTGTGTCCAGTAAAATATTTAGAATCATCAACTCAATAATAAGACATTAAATTATGTTCGTCTCGTACCGTACCATAGTTAAGTTCCACTCTCGTCCAAAACACACAAGCAGAAAAAAAACGAAGGCGAAAAAAACGACCCCTCACATCAACGCCGTCACCCTCCACCCCTCAAACCTCGCCTCCTCCTCACTCCATCACGGCGTCATCAACGTCCTCAAATCCCGACACGCCTTCGACACAATAAAGTTCGTCACAACACTATCGCATACGTACGCATCCGTCGCGACCGCAGCACTCAACTTCAGGACACCCGGCTCCGCGCGATGCGCGCGGTAGTAGGGACGGAGGCCGTGCGGACGTGGGTCAGACGCACGAGGATGTTGTTATTTGGGCAGTGTAGCTATGTGCATGCGTAAGTTTAGCAGCTTAAAAACGAGGAAGGCAGGACGGACGGTGGCGGGCCTACAGAGGGCTGACTTCCAGGTGAAGTCCTCCTCTCCGATTTCCACCTTCAACTCTTTTCTATAAAATTAAACAAAGTGCATCAGGGCTTCATGATCTCTAACTATCCTCAACTCCGAAAATGGAAAACAAAACTCGCCACTCACTTTCCAAACCCCACCTCCCTCCTCGGAAATTCAGCTTACACATTTTCCCATTCTCCATCATCACAAAACTCTTCTCCACGCTCGGCCAGCGCCACACGATCGTCGCCACGAGCCTACGTCCTCCTTCTCCTCGTCTCCAGCAACGTACTCGGTAGTGATGATGTCGGGTAAGATGGAGCGCGCGTGTACGGTCGTGAAAACGCGGTAGACTTCGTTGAAGGACGAGGTGCCGTCGGGGTGTGGGTTGAAGCGCGAGGGCGAAGGGGTGTGGAAGGATGCAGAGAGGAAGCGGCGGCAAGAGAAGTAGAGGTCCATCGTGCGTGCATATTGTACAAAATGGCGGTAGGTGAAGGATTGATGTGACCGTTTAAGTTGCTCGTTGAATGGTGATATAAAAGGATGAGACGAGAAGAGAGGGAGGTGCAAAGTAGATTACACCTAGCACAGCGAGGTCTACAAGCTTCATTTCGCAGATGGGGATACATAACACAATGCCATACCAAGTAACGACAAAAGCTCCTAAGGATCGATATCAAATCAGTGGTCAATATTGAGAAGCGCATACACTCACGCTCACCGTTCACTCATCCCATCGCATGACGGACGCCACAATACGCCGGCCATATTCTTCATCCTGCTCGTCAACAAAAAAAAAGCCCGCCTCGCACATGCGCATTCTCCAACGCCGACCGCGCTCTATCCATCGTCCAGCCCGTACGCCGCACGATCACCTCCTCCGTCACCCGCCCCGCGCCCTCGCGCGCAACGCCCAGCACGATGCTTTGATCTTCGTCTAGCTCTTGAGGGACTACATACCACTTTTCGGCCACCGCCGGCCCTAGCCTTCCCACCTAGACGTTGCTTATCATCACCTTCTAAACCACCCCGAGAGACTTCAACACCCAAAACGCACGAACCACGTCTTCCTCCCTCTTCCTCCCTTCCCTCCTGCCGTCGCCGCCGAGCCCACAGAGTCAAAATCAGGCTGGTCGGCCAGAGCGTGTCCCCGGAGTTTACTTAGCAGTGGTATGAGCTCCGGCATCTCGATGACCCCACCGTTCCGTTCACGCGTCGACATGCATATATCAACGATCTGGACACCCATCTCGAGGCTAAAACCACCCAACCCGACGCCCAATATCTCCGCTACCCACTCAGTTTTCCTTGTCCCTCCTACGCCTCCGCCCTCGCAAACCGATCTACGCACACAAGCACACACATGCGTACAAACCCCATGCGGAAACAAGGGTCTTTGCGTATCTTGTCGCGATGCGTTGAGGCGAAGTGGGCGAGGGTGAGGTGCGCGCAGGGGGTGAAGAGGTGTGAGGAGGAGAGAGTAGAGGAGAGGAGAACGTAGGAAAGTAGGTATGATTAGCGGGATTGAAGGAGGGAGAGGCAGCCTGGGGAGGGAGAGCTGCTGTTCGGGAGTCGGTGCATGCCGAAGTGGGTGTTGTGGTAAGAGAGAAATGACGATGGCGACGACGACGACAAAGATGGTGTCGAGTGATCGACGTGCTGCCTCTTTGAATCCGCACAACGTCCACAACGACACTGACGAGCTCTTGAACACACTGCTTGACATAATGCCAGCAGACTCTAAGCCAGCCTTCGCGGCGCTCGTTGAGCAGAAGAAGAAGCGACTGGAGACGATCCACCCAACGCCGGGAGACATCTCCTGCTGCATGCGCCTCCTCGACGACTTTCTTTCCTGCCAACTCTCCTCCCCTTCACACACTCGACGCCTTTTATTGTGATTCTTATATCATCCCCATTGTTGATATATCTTGCGACGACCACTCTACAGCCCTCACACCCAACTCAAGTCCTTCTACCGACACGGCACCCAGTCGCAACGCGCCCACAAGCTCTCCGACGTCAAGTTCTTCTTCAACCTCAAGCAACTCGACGAGCAGGCGCGGTACGACACGTGGATTGCGCGTTGGGCGGAGTGGTGGGCAGAACGGAGGAGGGTGTAGAGTGGTGCAAGTAGTGAGGACGTGTGCCACATTAGGACGTGAGTAGCCTTTCTATATTAGTTTATCTTTCTGCGTTCCTCGTTCAACGTTCCTCCGTCCATTTCTCTGGAGCGACTTGCTTATCTCCCCCTTTTCTTTTCGAGAATTGATGTAACTCACAAAACCGCTCTTCTCCTTCCTATCATCCAGTGAACCACTACAAAAGTACCACCCAGCCAACGCCTGGAAGGACTTTGACGAATTCGGAAACAGGATCGTGACGTAGAACGAGGCCAGTACTGTCACCATGGAGAGGATCAGGTTCAACGACACAATACCAGTGGTAAAAAAAAACGGTATTCATGGGAGGATGCTGCGTCGTTTTCTTGAACTTCAGATCAGGGTCTCTTAGAGAAAATCAACCAGCATACCTTATTTTATATTAATTCCCGATTATAATCTTTGGGAGGACTTGACTCTTCGCTGTCAAGATACTTATAATGACAATGATCATGGATGTGCGGAAGGACAGAATAAGGCAGCCTTAAAGACACACCATACATGCATCTACCTGGCAGACGACGCTAATCTCGCAGCATTTCAGTACCTCCTAGATTTAAAATAATCGATATTATCGATGATGTTTCTGCCGGACAAGGAAATTTCTACAACTTATTGCAAAGTACATCGCCGCATTGGGTACCAGAGCTTTTCGTGTCGTTGTATATCCGCACACATCGTCTAACATTGATATTCCTGCGTCAACAGAAAAAAACCTCTTCGTCTCCTTCGATCTCCTCACTTTACTTCTTGGGGTTCGGTATGACCCACGACGACTCGATCGACATCCTCCCTTTTCCCAGCATTGAACGCCTACTTACCGTACTCCCCGCCGCCCTCGAGCCTCTTCAAGTTATAGAAGACACCTTCGCCGCTTTCGACCCAGGCACTTGTATGCTGCCCCTTCGTGATTTGGATACGTTCGGCGCGGGCGAGTAGTTCTCTGGGGGTTCAAGTTGCCGTTGAAGACTGTGTAAGTAAGTCTTCCATAGTAATGTGAGAAAATATTACCGTTCACGTGTAAACGCATATATCAACTTATAGGCCGCAGTCTTGGGAACCGCGCTTCTGGCTTTCTCTTTTATCCCCACCCGACCACAGACCCAAACTTGATCATCGTCGAACAAAACTTGACTTTGATTAGAGTATCTGCAAGAAGGCAGACCTCTAAGAGAAGAGAAGGGATACCGTCGGTCGGGTCGGTGATAGACCAAAACGGAAACGACACAAAACACAGGGTAAGGTACGTACAAACTGTGATACTGCAAAGCTACCCAACATCTGACGATGCTACAGTCGACATTTGGCTCTAGTACACGGTCAAACATAAAGAAGACAGAAGAAAGAGAACGAAGGTACCAGAAAAGTACCAGAAGCCCGAAGCGCGAACAAGAATCACCGCGACAATATAAGATTCCGACAAGTAAAAGACCGCTCCTTTTTATGCAACCTCCCCCCCCCCCCTCTCTCCTTTCCCCTCTCTTCCTTTTCTCGCTCCAGCATATCCACAAAGTGCTCTCTTTACATCGAGTCGACCAGACATACTTCCGCCATCGAACAGCAATCTGACAGACCGATTCTGAATTCGACAGGTATCCCATGCGTCACTGATGACTGACCCAACGCATGCCTATGCCAAGTTCAAAGGTTTCAAGCCGGGACAGGCGCTGCGGCTACACCGGCGGCGGCGGTGTTCTCCTCGGCGATGAACATCACCTTCATGAGCACCGCCTGATGCTCGATGTTGAGTGACGTTGCGGAAGCTTGGCACACCGCAGGGCTCTTCATTTGGGAATCTGTCACGAGAGAGAAGTGAACATCAATCATTTGCACCATAAACCTCACATAGAAGTAGAAAAAAAGCGAGGACAAGAAAAGACACTTACTCGTCAGCACCCGCTTGAACTGCACGTACGGATCCACAGTCTCCAAGAAACTAATATACCCCGGCTCCTCGTCGATTTCCTCGTCATCATCAGAGTCCTTCTCTTCGTTCTTCGCTCCCGCCAGCAATTCCGGCCCCCAAGCCGTTCTTTTCACGCAGACGGGCACCTTCCTTGACGAGAATTTCGATGTATTCTGAGTCTTCGTCCAAGACGTCTTATTCTGCATATAAATTTTTCGTGCGGGTGCAAGGGAGGTGGAAAGGAGGGGAGTAAGCAAGAGAAAGGAGACTTGGAAGTTCGGGAGGACAATGAACGCACCGCCATCATCTGCAAGGTTGAGCGAGTCGCCGATTTCGGCGTCATCGTCATCGTCATTGTCGCTATCTTCTTTCAACGTACCCTCAATCGCCTTCCGTTTCACGAAAATCGTCATCAGCATCACTAATTGAAAGACTGAACGACAAGCTCGAGTAGACCTGCGCGCGGTGCGGAAACCGTACCGCCGGTTTTAGAAACCGCGCGGTGTCCAAACCGCCGGTCTTAGAGACCGCCGGTTTATGTAACCGCGCGGTTTCTAAAACCGGCGGAAATTGCCATTTGCGGTTACAAAACCGCCCGATCCGCAAATAATTTCAAATAATTATGCTACTTAAATAGAAATTTTATTAAAGAAAAAAAAGTCTTTTTCGAGAGCTGTTCAATGAGCGTCTTCGACGTCACTGATTGCTGGCGACGACGACAACGTCTTTCACGCCGTCCACATCCTCGCCTCTTTCAACGACACATTTACACCATGTTTGGCACTATTACTGCGCTCCTGAGCGCTATCCGCATCACCGTAAGGTTCTGCGTTCGCGGCACCATCCGCGGACTCGCTGTTGTCGCTGGAGAATGCGACGACGCAATCCTCCGTCACCTCCACGAAATTGAGGAGGACAGGTAACCGACGGCGTCTCAAATGCGAATGCGAATGCATCCTGCCCAATCCGTGAGAGTGCGACTGCTTCCAACTGTGCAAGCCCACACCTGACGAGGAAGATGGCGGTGACCCACTGGAAATTCAAGCCTCGTTACCCGCCAATGCTCGCGCGTCTGCCTCTGTCAATGAGTCGAGGTGCATAGACGAGCATAGAGTCGTTGCGACGATTTGAGTCCGTTCCGGTAGAACGCAATTGGGAGGGGAGGAGGAAGATCCGTTGAGATGACCCGTTGAGGTCCTCCAACGTATCGAGTGCAATGCCAGCGTCGAGCGCACTGCTGACGAACGAGCTGTTTGTATTATTTGGTCATAGTCAAGATGAATTGCAGCTATTGGATTGTTTTGTTCTGTGAAGCCCAAGCGGATGGAGGTTACATCAGTAAACAGGACACATAAAACGCGTTGTGGAAGAGAGGGCCGCAAGCGCGGGCGGGCTAAGTAAGCAAGCATGAAACACGATGACTTACACGAACGATGAGCAATATCGATGTGATTGCGATGAATCCTACGACAGCGTGCTCGAACCACTGTTCGCAGTCCTCTGGGTTGAGACAAGCTTCTGCGAGGTCACGAAGAAGTTCTGGTTGAACCAAGAGTTCTTTGCATACGGTGGAGCGCGCGGATGGACGGAAAGAAGCGAGCGTGCCAAAGATGGTGAGGAGACCACATGCACAGACATCTGCGAGAGAATAGTCCCTATAGAGGCGGACAAACGAGGGAGTTCGCTATAAAGTACAACAAGTGAGAAAAGCGATTGTGCTGGCTTGTTGCGGGAGTAATAGGAGCGTGGAAACGAAATGTGTCATGTTCGAGCCCTACTTACCCTCAGTACACCGATGGCACCAATGACGGAAACAACGGCTGCGGTTGTGAAGTAGGAGACTACGAGAAGCCAGACGAGCTTGAAGCTGTTAGTGCGGAAGCCGTAGGCGGAGCCTTGCCACACACACTCTCTCTGACTCCCATTTGAGCATGCGCCAGAAGGAAAGTACGTGGAGTGCGAGGATTGTGTTTGAGAGGGCACCTATGAAAGAGAAAGAGAAAGCGAGAGAGCGGCGACTCTTGATCTGTTATGCTTAGTCACAACGCTTACGCTTAGTCACCACGTCGATCCGCGTTTCAGCGGAAAAAAACCGTTCCGCACGGTTTGCAAACCGCGCGGAAACGTTTCCGCGTGCAAACCGCACCGCGTCATTCCGCATTACGCGGTTTGCTTTCCGGGGACCGAAAAATGACGCGGACGCGGATTAACCGCCGGTTAATTCCGCACCGCGCGGGGGTCTAAGCTCGAGCCAATTCCATCTAAGGTTTAAACTCAATTTTGATCGCCTGCGACTCGCTGCGACAACTTCTGCAAAACGCCCCACGCCTCCCCAACGATCCCCGTCCACACATCCTGCACACTAGCCGGAGTAGCCCCCGCGTGCATCTCCAACAGCGACCCCTAAACGAAGACGCTTCATGGCGACGGTGACATAGCCTTGGGACTCGAGACAGCATTTTCCCTTAAAAACTTCAGAGAAGGCACCATGACCAATAGCATGCTCGGAACGTTCAATTATCCGGCTGTACAAATCGAGCCTTTGAAGGTGAGATAGTATAATCCTGTCGAGAACTGGCAAAGGTTTCTGGGTAGTTAGCGGTCTCTTAACGGAGGCGGTAGAGGAAGTTGAGGGATGCGGGTCGCTTTCCTCCCAAGGCTGTGCGACAGCATTGAAGTCAGAGACGATGGAGGCTGACATGTAGCCTCCAGGAGCACAATGAGTGACAGCGACGATGGAGCTTGTGCTGCTTGCTTTTTCAGAGATGACAACGGCAGCAACTAATAAGGGAGTGGTGAGAAGGACGGCGCTTGAAGCTGCGAGGCGGCCTGCCGTGGCGACATGCGTGCTTTCCCTTTGTTGCTTCCATCACCATTCCGTGCAGCATTTTACATTTTTACACACAATATTAATGGTAAAGACTTCGACAGGCTACATTCTCGAAGAGTGCGTTCAAGGAATCAAAACACGGACTTGCTTCTATCGAAACCTCTCTCGACTCGATCCAACTTGAGTTTCCTTGCGTACAGGCGGTACAGCATCGGACATCTTCCTTCTCGTGCTTCGGAACCTCATTATTCTCCATGCATACCCGCAGGATGTATTGCGCTTCTCAAGTACGAGTACGCCTATCATAAGGGAGCCCCTTGTGTCGTCCTCAGCAGGAGTGACAGTGTGGGCAGCCCGCCGCTGCAAGAGAGGCGCGGCCATGACGCAGTACCATAGTCGGACTAAGGACTTGCCGGGGAGATGTGAGTTTATCGCTATACACAATTTCGCAGTATCATTGGTATTAATTGAGTTCTAACAGGGAATAATACCCTTCCATGCATGCCAGCCCAGACGGCAAATCATTGTCGTCGTTACAATCAGGAATGCCAATTTCGTCAAGCGCGAAAAGCTCAAGCCTGACACCGCTGTCAGCGATATCGGCATTAACTATGGCCCAGCTACGTATACTACGTACTAAATCATAGCGACGACCACGTTTCCTCAAGCGACGGATGACACTCTCCTTTGAAGACGTCCGAATACGCTCCTAGACCTACACCATGCTGGGACGTCTACACAACTTTGTCGCCTAAGTCAAGCTGCTGTAGTTCCCATAGGATGCTTTTGTCGTTTACAGGCAATGGTCTCTGAATGGTCAACGACTTGAGTGCCAGTGGCGAGGCTTCATCGAGGTCCGATGTACTTTTCTCTTGTTCCTTGTTAGTTTCTGGTACGTGACTGTCTACATTGGTGGCCACATTAGTGTCCGCCATGATAAAGCCGGCTGTCGAAGGTAATAAGACAAGGAGGATGCAAGTGAAAAAGGGAGCGATGGCTGATGAGTGAATTGAAGAAACGTGAAGACGTGAAACAAGAGCCTGAGGTGCACCGTGCAGACCGACCCTGGTACTGGCGAAGCTCCTTCTCGTAGCTAATACTGATTACTTTGGATTAAAATAACACTAGCATAGCAGTAAATACAATGGTTGTTGTTTGCGCGAGGAGAAGATGAAGATGAGTGCGTTAGCGAGACGTGTGCGAGATCTTCCTGACCCTCTCAACCGCAAAGAAAACCCATGCACACGAGCAGCATCCCGTCCCAGACCTCGCTCTTGCTTTTTCCTCAGAGCCTCAGAGGCAGCTCACCATGTCCGCTGCAGGCTCTACTTTCCAACAATCCCAGCCACGGGTCTTTATCAGGCCGTGTACTGGCGGAGAAGTCCTCTCAGTTCAAATGTCGTCAGTTCATTCCTTCATCTCACCTTTTCTGTGCATCGCATCTCATCGCTAGATTTCGAATTCCAGCGATCTGGATGGCTTCACTCATTGCAACTTCTCTTCTTCCGTCATTATTGCTCGTCATATCTCTCGCTCAGAGCTCAGACATAAAGTCTCGAGCGCCTTCATTCGTCTCCGGCATCTCGTTCCATCGGTAGCGCTGACATGCTCTCGTGATGACCGCACACACAAGCATCAGTTCCAATACGTCGTTCCCAAAACACTCGAGGATGCCCTTGCATGGGCGAGGGACGTGGTTGTGTTCTACGACGACTCGGAGGAAATAGAATGGCAGGAGCGGCACGAGAAAATAGCATATGAGAGATAGTGGAAAGGAAATGAGGGGAGATACATGTTCGAGCTGCACGTCTCTGTAGAACCTCAAGCAGCTGGAAATATATGGACTTTCACGTTAGTTCCACCTCTAATCAGAGTCATCACTATATGCTCGTCTCACATATTCTTTCCCACCCAGTCTTAGCGCGCCCCATTTCAATGTGGATGGACGTTCCGGCTTCATGCTACTAGACAAACTGTTCGAGTTCCTTTCCGACGAGCTAAACGATCGTAGTCCCCCGTTGGAGGATATACGATGGGGATATGAGATCAACAGGCTTCCACCTCCGTCTCATATGGTATGGGCGGTACAGGGCGCCGACAAATATATACCTCTGCGTGCTTCCGAGACGCCTCCTAGTTCGTTCCCCGAAGGCTCTGTACTTACTTTCCTCTCTCTTTCCTACGCTCTTCCCTGACCCGTTACTCAATCAGGTTCCTTTCAACTACCCACCTGCCACGCACCAACGGGATGGACTCGACCGTTCTCTCAGAGTCGGCAAATCTTTCACTAAAGACGAGACGTCCCAACTGCACGCCGCATGCAAAGCTCACGGCAAGACCATCACCCACGGAATCACCGCACTCGTCACTCTCGCAAACGCCGAGGCGTCTCTTCGGATCGCCGGAAAGACAAGCAAGAATCGGTTCGAGGAAGTATCTTCCAGCTTCCTTGGCGCAACCCACTTCTTCACTCCCGCGAACGCCATCGATCAGGTATGATTGTTGCTTGGAGTACGTCTTCGAAACATGCCAACACTGTGTATCTGCAGCGCCCGAACATGCCAGAGTGTTACAGGCATTTCGGCGACGACTGCAAAGTGCCTTTATCAACCGTAGATGCCGTCCCGCTTGCTTTCCCCATCGACCCATACCGAAAGCTCATCAAGCTCGATAGTAAAGATGATTTCTCAGTCTCTCGCACGATCGACAAGACTATTTTCTGGAACGAGCTTGTGAAAAGCGTCAAGGATGCCTGGGACGGTGCAGATGTACGTCCATCGCGTTCGTCTAACATCTCTCACACACTTTCACTTTATGTGAATTACTTAAAAATCCATCGAGGCCTTCCTGCGCCGTTCAGCCCCGAGCGAACCGACAGCTGACGTTCCCAGCACCAACCAAGAAGATAGTACTGGTATTGATGTCTTCTCAGTCACTACTCCCACCTACAGCTCATTCGGCGACCTCCAACGACTCGGCATTCTCACTAGATTCACGCCAGACTCGAATAACCGCACACTCATCGTCAGGGACGTCGCTTTTAGCAACAGGAACACATGTCCTACGGTGTCGGGATGGTTCCACACGTATGATGGTCGGTTGCGCGTGGAGCTTGGGAGTGGGTGGCGATATAGCACGAGAGAGGACTTGGCGCTGCATGTGGAAGTGCTCTCAGAATGGTTCGACGCTATTATATAGACTCTTTAGAGATGTCTTCATCCCACCATCCCTTATCGTTTGTCATTCATATCTTCTACAGAATTGTGTCTTACTTTGTTTTCGGGAAATAGTCAATCAGAACGACAAATAGAATGTTGTGTTTAGTATTCTCAGTCACAGTGCGTCATATTGTACATTCGATACTGCGATTTTTAAGAAAATCACAGGATGCAGGAAACAACGGCCCCCTCTTCCTCTCCCTCTCCGCCTTCGTATATTTGGTCGGTCCTACATGCAGCTAGGGACGATTGGCTGAAGAGAGAAAACGGAATTAGACTGATTGTTGTTTCTAGAGTCAGAGAAAACGCACCTTTACTTCTTCGGGTGTGCAGTAGCGACGTGAGTGCCGAAATTGTAGTGCTCTTGTTCCTTCTGGAGGAACTCGACGTTCGCGTCCTTCATGAACACCATGATAATGTCCGAGCCACCCAGGTGGAAACAAGAGATTTCCTGTCCTTTCTTGACCACATCACCTTTCCCCACGCTGAGAACGACGGACGAGACCTGCGCCATGTCGATAGGAAGTACAGCGACCTTTCCTTGCGTATCATTCTCAATGAGGATGAGGCCTCGCGCTTGGAGGAATTGATACCCAGGAGAATCGGGGGCGGACGCGTCGACGCCGGAGTCGGTAGAGGCGGCGAAGGAGCTGGCGTTCACAGCTGCGTTGAAGGGTATGATCGTCCTGTCCTCTTTCTTCTGGCGGATGGTACGATGCATACCAAGGCGAGGCATGGGAGTGCCATAACGATTGCCAGAACGATGACCCGAGGGTTCCGGGCCCTCCTTGAGAACGACCTCAAGGTAGCATAGGCCAGGGATAACCTTTGCCTCGATGATACGCCCAGACACAAGAGCGTGCTGGCGATGGTAGTCGGTGGGGCTGAGGAAAGAGTGCGTGAAGACGCCGCCGGCAAAAAGTTCACCAAACTTCACGTCGGATGTATCGTCCTCAAGAAGCTGATTGATGGTCCAGGGAACGCCTTTGACCTCGAACTCGACGGCCGCGCCTGGGCTGCTCACATGCCAAGATCCGTCGAATTTGCAGTCAGCGGGGCTGACAATGACTGTCGCATCGTCGGGACTTGCGATGGGCCGTAACTCCGGTTTGATGTGACGGGCGAAGAATTCGTTAAACGTCTTCCATCCCCCAGAAGGTTCAATGTAGTCGCCAATGCGATAATTCTCAGCTTTTTTGAACGAATCAACACTCGCAGGCGTAATAGATTGAGGGGTGTCCATCCACGTCCCCATCTCCTTCGCGTAGTCGATGAGCCACTGCGAGAGCCGACGCCATGGGCTTTTGGAACTCGGATCGATGGGGCTTTGGTACTTGCGAACAGGATTCTGCTCGAGAATGAAGTAGAAAAGACAGATGTGAATGTAGACGTTGTCTCCCTTGACGTTCTCGGTGGGAACCCAGTACACGAACTCATCCATGAATCGGATGTAATCATCGACGTTGCCAACGTTGTTCGTAGTGAAGTCGCTCAGTCCCGTGGAATGGGCGATGTAAAAGGCGGCTTTGAAGTCATCATAGAACTTCGGGTTTTCAGTGAAATAGGCGACCAGATTCTTGACGCTTGCGCTCTTTGGAGAGTATGGCATTGCTTGAAGATGGCGAAGGTGAGCACAAATTCTAAGAATGACGCAGCAGCGAGGTTTACTCGCCGTTAACTCGGTAGTGATGGGTGTTTAATCTGTGTGACTTGCGGACGTAGTCCACCAAATTTGTCTCCTAAAGTTCCTGTTTTTTCTTATTGAAACAGAGCTGGGTAAAGGCGGCCGATGTGAAGAGCGTCTCAATGTGGGTTTTGAGGCATGCCCAGGACAACTTGGGCTTCACGCTACCAGCGTCGTTACTTGCAGTCGCGTTCATAGATGTAGCCGTATTACCAATCATAAATGAATGGGCGAGTCGACCAGAGCGCGATACACGAACAGAAATTTCGAAAGATAGAAAAGATATTAAAGACAAGGACAACACTCACGACTCCGTAAAGAACGTAAAGACATGATACTGCGCCTTCCTTGACAACCATTCTCTCCTCGGACGAGGAAAGTTGCTAGATGGCGTCGGAGGTGGCTCGAGGACATCTTTGAGGTTGTGGTCGTGGGTGATTCATTGTTGATGAATGTCCTCGTCGTCAAGGGAAGAAGGAAGGGAGATGTAGGGTAATTTATACAATGATAAAAGAATTCAGCGGACAGATTTTGGAAACACGATGGATCGCCGAGTCTTCTCCAAGTCTTTGAGTTAACAAAGCGACAGCAGTGCGAGCACGACAACGTAGTCGAATACAGCAACTGCTAAAGTATCTGAAGAATACTTTAGATGTTCCGAGAGAAGCGTCTGACAGGGCGCCGGCTCGGAAGAGAGGGTTTACGGCTCGGGGCAGAGGAATGTGGGATTATGTTCGAAGTCTAAGGACGAGGCCGTGTGAAACGCCGTCGAGTGCGCGACGTCGTTCACGAGCGACGCAAACACAGTGTTCCGGCCAACCAAATCCGTTTCGCAATTCAGCTCGGCCAACGCGGTGCGCACCGCTCCCCTTGCACCCACACCTATACCCGCACTTCCGTCAAACCTTCCGCCTTGACCCGGCTGGAGGACAGAGACTAAGAGACAGCAACAAGTCCCTGATTGGTCTCACGATTCCCTAGTTTCTCGGCCTTTCTGAAGTCGAAGGCGGTCGGATTTGAGCCAGGCGAGGGTGGCGAGGACGTCGTTGTTGGATGCGAAGAGCGTTTCTCAGTCTCGGCTTTGAAGACGACACGCTTGAGCAGGTTTAGGGGAGTAGGGCCGGGGAGGGCAGAGGTATGGGCATGGACGAGCACACGAAGAGTTCTATCTGCCGAAAATACGTCCTAAAGATCCCCGGCGCAAACGACCCCATGAAATGCGCTGCGAGCGTTTCATACTCGGTCTTCATCGTCGACGGTAGCTATGGCGGATTGCCGAACCGGTGGAAGAGCCGCCCGAGCGCGCTGTACGCCCAATTTTTGGACTTCCACTATTCACATTTCTCGCGCTCGTCTTCGATTTCGGAGATGGTGTCGGCGTCGTCGGAAGGAGGGGAGGGAGAGGACGAGGAAGCGACAGGATACGAAGGACGGTGGCTTGTAAGAAGAGATGTGCCCAAGGGACGATTGATGCGTTGGGTTGTTGATGTTTGGAGAGTTGGAGAGTGACGAAGCCGCGGTGAGTTTCAAGTATGGTGTGGAGGGTGGTTGCGTCGCCTTACGATTACGACTGGGATTGGGATTGCGGGGAGGAAGGGTCGAATGAGGCGAAGAGCTTGACACCAATGGAGACGACTTAGGGGAATGTCTCGTTCACGACGCGTTTGAGAACGTCGGAGCTTTTGCGATAACTGAGCACAAATGAATATGATTCATCACCACCCCAACCCCAGCCATGCATATAGAAAGGAAAAGCAGAAGACACACCGATATACTTTAACGACATCCAACACCCCCACACACCCAGCCATCACTTCATCCACCCTCCCACTACCCAACAGACCCTTCACGACTCCTGCAAGTTCAGGCCATCCTTCCGGAAAATCATGCGAGGTCACACTCCGGAGGGCAGCACCCAGCTGGTGGCTCACCACGCGCATCGGACCCGCGATGAGAAGTGAGAAGAGGTTGTGTTTGAGCGCGTCGCGGCCGACCTAAGGGATCGGAAATGAGGCAGGAGCAGATTGGGGAGCTGATGATGGGACCGAAACTAAAGAAGAAGTGTAATGGTGCGGGAGGGAGAGGCGGGGTCTGAGAGGTAGGATTTGTGTACGCGGTTTTTGAGGTAGACGGCGACGGCTTGGCAAGTTGCCCTGTGTCGTCAGAAAAGAATAAAGCAGCGAGCATGCGGTTGCAAAGACAAGAGAGTACTAGTAGAAGCTTGTTTTAGGCGCGTATTTTCTGCAGAGGACGGAAAGGGGCGTACAGTTCGGCGCTCTCACTACCGACGATATATGAAGGACATCAGTAATCATGCCCTCCCCCTTGCCCACCTACTCGGCATCAACATCAACGCCAACGATAAACCAATATCGTCGGCGCCATCACCAATAGCAATGAAATCCAACTACTGAGAGATATTAGGTCTGTATAAGTTCGTGGTGGCACGTACGTACCTTGCGAATATCAAGCCCGCCCGCCTTTCTTACATTTAGGTCAAAGTCATAGGTCATTGCGAAGGGATTAGCGAGCGGCTGAAAGTCCATCGCAACGTCGTCGTCGTCCTAGTTCCGTATTGTAATTCTTAAGGGAATCATTAAGGGCGATGCTGATGGTGGTGGTATGAGTTAAAAGAACTGAAGCTGAAGGCTAAGGGGATGGGTGGTATCCAGGAGAGAAGCGAATCGAAAAGTTGGGGTCTTAATGGGAGGGAAGCATCTATATATGGAAGGTTTCTTCCGCGCTTTGAACCTGACTACTTATATGCACTTGACAACAACTACGAAAACGGCGACGCGGAAGTACGCAATGCTCAACGACGACGAAGAATTAGTTGTTAACAAGAGCTGGTGATTCGCCGTGGGTTGTTGTCGAAGGAGGGAGGGGGAAGGTGTAAGTCACTGTAAGTGGGTAAGCCACGGTGAGTGTCGCTACCACTGCTACCACCAGTACTACGCCCCATGCACGTGCACGCTGCTGACGCTCTTTTATAAAGATTCGCGTATTCCAGTATTCCGAGTAGGAACTTCAAACTAAATCCAATTTCTCTATCTTCATAAGTCCGTCTTATGCAGGACCCCGCAACTTTTCTTTCGTGCGGCGTATGTAAGGCGAGGCGCTACCGTGCCGTGCAGGAACCCTACACACCGCTTAATAAGCACAGGTTGTATGCGAGTGTCAGGAGGTGTTCTCACTTAAAAGCACACTAATATTAGCCATTTTCACTACGTTAAGCGCTTACCGCATTTCTTTCTGGTTGGTGGCCAGCTTCTTGGAACGCTGAGCAACACGGCGGGCCATGCAGAAAGCTTGTGCCCCTCCCCTATGCTAGGCACCTCCCCCTCTTCTTTTCTGACGGCCTCTTTTCTCATCGTTATCCGCCAGATTACTCCTACTCCGCAACGTAAAGTACAGTTCATAGCACTACGGGTAAGCGATCTTCTCATCCAATCCATAGTAATTTAAAGTTATTCCGATTCCTATCACATTAAGTTAAAGTTTTTTTCTGAATCCCATCATAATAAGCTAAAGTAGCGAAGTGAAGGTGACAAAACTAGAAAACGAAACCCTCTGCACGTACCCTCTGAGAACAAAACACACCGCTGCGCGCAAGAAGCGCACAGTTACAAAGGGCAGAACGCCTTCCCCTCCTAGTGCCTAAGCCTCAGAGGAGGATCGTTCGGAGTCTCAACCTTGAACGTTTGAACCACGAACTCCTTCCCTCTCTTCTCCAGCTTCTGCACTAAACCTAAGTTTTGGTGGGCAGCGTGAAGGGGCGTGCTTTCGAGATACGGAAGCTGACGAGCGACCGCTTGAAGAGTTGTGTTCGATTGGTCTGGGTGGTTGGCATATAGCTCATCGAGACCAAGGATGTGGTTGAGCTCGCTTTCGTCAGCTTCGCTCTTGATGACCGAATACGCATCTCTTCTGCTTCCGTAAACAAATATCTCGAACTGAGTGTGTTCTGCAAGCTGATCTGCGTTGAATTCTTCGGCGGCGGCATCAATGTCTGACCTGGTGGTGCACCCGACATACGACATGTTGAAACCGAGGGAGTTTGTTTCGTTTCGTAAAGGGGGCTCGCCACTGGTTACGTGAGTTCCAGGTTCAACAGGCCCCTTGCTACTTCCTATGTCCGTGGCTAGGAAGTACGCTGGGGAGGTTGCTCGCCGCTTTCGTGGGTTTTGTAAGCTGTTGTCATTGTCCGGGTTACGAGACTTTGCGCGTCGCCCCCTGGACGTTGAGGTGCTGTCGCTATCATCTTCCTTGTCTGCACGGCGCTTTCGTACTTTAACCACCTCACTGCCTTCTTTGGCAGGAACTCCCAATTCCATAGTTAATGTAATGAAGGATTGTGGCCGTTTGAAGTAGCTATATGTAGTGCTCTTCGAGCCTTCTTTAGAGACGTTCGCATGCTTTGAGATATCGGTTCCGCATGGAAACTTTGTTGGGTCGACTGCTAATTTGTTGAGAGTGGTTGGGGTGAGGCAACGCTTCACTTGAACAAATATTACGGTCATATTGTCAGGGGACAGCGGCTTGTTGAAGTCCAAGAGTACAGGTATCGCAAAATCGATGAAAGGAAACCCAGCTTTGCACGAGATCGCTACCTGTCGGGAAAAACATGAGAAGGAGGCCGTGACATCCATGTTCGTATGCGGCCCCCATCTGCCAAAATGCGTAAAATTAACCACCGAATGCTTAAACACCTCGTGAAAAGGTCTGCCATCAACACCTTTTTCCTCTAAGATTTTCTTCACGACTTTCTCCGCGAAGAGCTCTTTAAGGAAGGTGATCAACGGTACGTGTTTGCTGAAGATATCAGGATGTGTACCACCATTGTCGGCGATTGCCGCCCTGTCTCTTGCATTTATTAAGAGCAGACGCGCAGCTACCTCACCCACTTCGCCTTGTGAAACGAGGTCTTTCCGCACTGCGGCCCCTGCAATATAGAAAGTTGGATCGACGTCACCTACTCGTTGATTGCGCCACTTGTTTAATATACGAGCAGAAGCCTCCGCGAGTATAGGTTCTGAAGGATAAGAAGAACGCATGTATGCGCGGGTTTTCACAATGGAATGTGCAATGCGCATATGGGACGAAACGAGGTCTTGTTCATAACCTAGCGCTGAGAGGCGGCCTACTTCAAAACGGAACTGCAGCCTAACATCTAGAACGGCAATCAAGCAGGTAACTCTAGGGATGAGGTCCCACCGAACGGAAAGGTTGGCAAGGTAGGCTAGCTTCTGCTCCGCAAGCAAAATCATGTCCGCCAGATTTGCTTTACGATCCCCTCTGTTTCCGCTCAGCAAATCTTCTTTGGATTTGTGGCCTGGGACCTCGTTCAAGTAATCCAGCATCTCTTGCATCTCTGAGGACTCGTAACTAGCCCATCTTTACGGCGGTGTTAGAGAATATAAAGCTGATTTGGAAAAACGTGCATCACGTACAGCGGTCTTCCACGCATTGCCATTACGATAGGATCATGGAGCATGTCCAAGTCCATTCGATCCATCCTAATACCTTGAATGCAGTCGAATGGCGTCTCGGTAATAGGCGGGATCAACTCAGGCGTTGCTTCGGCCCGCCGCAACGAGCGAGCAAGGTATGAACTCGGGGCCAGTTCAGCCATGTCGGATTGCGTCGAAAGGAGAATGAAGCACGCTGGATATTTGCGCAGTTCACTCATCGCTTCAATGAGATAGTCGAGCTTAGTCTTATCCGTTGGAAGACGACCAACTCTTTCTTCTTCTCCCTTGTTCCGTTCGAAGAGAGCGTGCACTTCATCAAATGAGACTAATATACTCACTTCCGCACTATCTGTTGTGATGCCAGTGACTCCAGTATACTTGTGGACTAGATTCGTAAGAGCGCTTAGCTCCGCAGCTGCCCTTGCGGCATAAAATCCTTTTCCATGGAAATCAGTCTAGATGAAAACATGGCAGGATGAGTCTCGTTAAGGGTTGCACATCCGTTTGACCACGCACCGGGACAGGAATTTTCTTGTACAACTCACTGCGTCTAGTGCCTTTTTCCTTGTTTACTCCGTCTGAGGCGCTCTCCAAATAATTTGTCCAAGTTTCGGCCAGTTTAACCGCGCCTGCGTGAGGTACGACTTGTTGAAGACAGTGCGGTTGCACCAGCTCCATCGCCACTTTGCAGAATATACTTTTGAGAATATTCAGGTAGTACTCTGTTAACCGATCATGCGGAACACCATCAGCCAGAAAAAGATTACGGAGGTCCGGGTCGGGTAAAGGATATGCGGATCCTGAGGCTCATTCAGATATGATTTCTAATAAAAGGGCAGATATACTTACCGTTCCTAGACTCTTCTTCAGATCTTAAGTTGATTGGAATGCAGAAAACACGCTTGCCCATCTCATGCACGAGTCTTGATTTCCCACTGCCAGAGCTTTGAAGTATAGCAACGTGATTTGTATAGTTTTGGCTGTGATTGTTCGCAACCGCCGCTCTCCGTGCGCAATTGAGTCGCTCAATCGCGTGCACATGGTATTCGCCGTAGTATTTAGCAGTCCATGCCTTTTTGACGTCTGCACGCAAGTTCACCTTCTCTAATCAGCTCGAGAGCAAGTCTTGACTTACTTTCTGCAAATAAAAGTCTCAGTAAAAGTTTGTGTAGATGTCGTATAGAAGCGAACCTTTTATGTTGTACTTTCCCGACGGCGACGCCGAGCGTAGGTCACTTTTCTTGATGAACGCAGCTATGAAAATATCCGTAAGACTTCTCCAAAGCTTTGTAGTAGCACCTACAGATCTGAAGTATTCTTATTACAGATTCCTTCTTGAGTTCCATATTCTCTAGATCCAGAAGCGCTTTTGCTTCAAGAATCCGGCCCTTAAGATATTGTTCGATCTTACTCAAGTCGCTTTCGTACTGGCCTCCGTTGTCGTTGGCTGCTTGAAGTATTGCTCGAACTTCCGAGCCTATACCCAGCCCGCATACGCCCTTGAAAGCATCCCGGCAGGGATCTATGACTTTGGCATCGACCTTATGAGAAGAATCGAAGATAATGCGATCATCTCCACGGCTTTCTCCCTTCACATCCACATCTCCGACGCCTTCGAGCTGTGCACTCGCATCCGCAGAGAAGATTGCCAGGTTCGAAAGCTGCCGTAGTTGTGTGCAACTTAAGTCAAAGGATATTGTAAAATTAAATTTATCAGAGACTGACCTTTGAGGCCGACGCCTTCATACCAGACCGATTGTTTATCCAAGAGGACGTGAAAATCAGCAACGCGGCTAGTAGCAAGTCAACGTTGGGGGCAGACCTCGCTCCCTCCGCTTCCCATCCGCACCCAAGTCCCTTCCAGATACGCGCAAACTTCCTCGTCGATGCATGCTTCGAGTGCGATCAAGTTGGTAGCTTGAGATTCTGTACAAAGATCGTTTAATGCGGTGGAAGGGAGGGAAGGGAGTCTACTTACCGCCAATATGCGGAACCGCGCCTTGAGAGAGAGCAATGACACGCTCAAGAAGTGTAGCATGTTTACGGAATATGCCCATAAAAACGCCTTTGAACATTGTTGAAATTTGCTCCCATTCTGGCATATCTAAATGCAAATTCAGTTGAGTTGGTACCTGCATTGGGCGTAAAATGAAATGGTATGGCAGATGAATTAACTCATGTCTATGCCGCGAGGGAGCTCTCCAACCTGTAGGGTGATTCGCTGCGTACAGTCCTTCGATGAGCCAGATGCAAAGAGAAGAAATGCTGGCGGCAGTTCCGTGCGAAGCTGAGGTGGTGGAGGGGGGATGCTTACATGCACATAGCGTGTGCGCGCCTGTGACCATTCTTTGAGACGGTGCGAATTCTGATGCCGCGCCCTGATCGGACCAGACCCCACGCCGAGCTTTTGGTGATGATCCGCGGCTGGCGGTAGTGCCGTCGGTGCCGACAGCCGGTACTGCTAACACTAGTACAGCGCTAGTAGATCCTTTTTTTTAAAAAAAAAAAAGCTTCGTATGGGTCACGTGCCTCGTTTTGCTGGCACGCGAGGTATATATGGGTTGGTGCTTCAACACGTTTCCCTCTCTTTTCACTCGAACCATGCCCACCTCACCTCTCCTCCTTCGTGCAGTGCATCGCGGTGTCCCATTCTTGGCAGCCACGTAGGCAGCTGTGACCCGCGCATTGCACTGTACGCAACTCGACCGCACACCCCCTGCCCCCTTGCTCTTCGCGTACTGAACGCCTTTCAAAGCGAGGGCTCCTCGCTCGCCCTCAACACCCTTTTCAGCGCAATTCTGAAAGCCAACATGCCATGCCCAGCTAGCCGCCGTATTTATCCATCTGCCTTTCTCCGACGATCGTTGATCAGGGCAAGTCTCAAGCAGGTGCAAACCCCGCGCACCACCTATCGCAACTGCCATTAGCACACGGCTCCCAAAATCAGCACTTGGAAGAGTGGGTCGCCCCCATGCCCCCTGCTTCACTCGATCTGCCTTTTTTGTCGCTACCCCTACTACCACCCTCTGTTTGAGCGCCAGGCAGCTACTCAGACGTGGCTGTCTTTTCATTAAACCTGCGGCGACGTACCCAGGTCCTCCAATAGGACCGCGTTGGCCCAAGCTGGATCCGTAGTTCTTTGAGCACCTTCGGTTCACGGTTTTGCTCAACCTGCAGGTACGCCTTTCTGAATCTCGCTTCGCGCTTGCATTCATAACTCTAACCAGCAGTACAGCTTTGCAAAGGGGCGTAAGATACTCCCCCTTTAGCCGCACGTAGCATTGCCGCCCATTGAAAATCTTAGGATTGGTGAAGCACGTCTAATGTAGCTTCTGCTTGCCTTGCGGGCAGCTTACGGTACGCTCACCCACCATTCTAGCACGGGTCACCTGCTGATAAACCGCCTTCATAGACGTCGAGCGCCATGCTGGCAATAGTTCTACTGCCTGCCTCCTCGCCTCTCGGCCTCCCCTGCATGTTCGTGCCATGTCCATCTATCTCAACCCGACAGCCTTTCTCCAGATCGACATGAGGCGAGGGCTTGGTGCAGAAGGGCAATTTACACCGGTAGTCAACCGTACGCGCAACCTGACCGATCCTACCTCAACCCTTCATCCGCCTACCGTAAACAACCCCCTTCTGAACACCCCACTTATGGGTTTGCTTGTCCAAGCAAAATTTGTGTTCGAGGACGTTCTTGTACCTGCATCGTGTGTACCCATCGCTCTGGCCTGCCTTTCATCGATAATTCCGTGCTGAAGTTTGGCACCCATCACAACTCTCATGGGCAACCATGCGGCATGCGACAATTACAAACTTTCGCTGCCGATTCACTTCCAAATGCTGCATCTTCCCAGAGCGCAAATTCGCGTTCACCTGCTCCTCGAACAAATCTGGAACAAAGTGCGAACTTAAAGCTCCATGACAAGGTGGACGGAGGGGGTGGGAGGGGGTGCGTGCTCCGTTGAGAGGCAGGCCTGTGCACCCGGCGCGGTAGCACAAGTTCGCCACTTTCAGACGACTCGATTGCTTTCTGCGTGCTCATACCGGTTAAGGGTGCAGCAACCAGCTGCTACCAGGGCGAGAACCGTGATGTTCGTGGCTGAGATCTCCTGCAGCTGTGCGTAGCTCCCGCCCTCTTTTTTTTTGCCTCACTTGCTCCTTTCATTGTATGCTGATATCCTATGCTCCCTTAAACGCAGCAAGCCGGTCTGCCTCTTCAAGATCGAGCAAGTCAGCTTCTTTCGTTGATCGAGTTACAGTTCGAGCCAGGGAGTCCAAGCAACGTCTGCTATGGTCCAGGCGCCTTCACTCCCCTCAGTTTACGTATAAGTCCTCCAGGATCACCTGGAAGGCTTCCGCCGCTGGCTCACCTAAACGTTAGGCCGAGTCCTGAATCGCTTTCGCTTGTGCCAGCGTAAGGATGTTGAGCGATTTCCACCTCCATGCCCTGCTACACGTACATACTCCGCCAGCAGCCTCGCGACTGTGTAACTTCTTTAACGTACAAACCCTGATTCCACGCGAGATTGCCCTGTATGAGGTCGAAGGGCGTAGAGGACCTTGGGAAGGTGTTAGTGGCGCTAAATCAGACAGCGGTCGCTTCAAGTTCTGCGAATCCTGCCTCCGGCGGATAAAGCACGCATGCTCGCCATAACGGCTTCTCATTTAACAGATTTCTTTTACCTGCATCTACTTAAGCTGCTCGACTCAATAACAGTCCCAGGCTAAAGTTGGAAGCGGCCCTGAACATTTCAGCATAGGAATTCGTGAATTCCCCTCTGCCACCCGTGGACAGGTAGAACTCCCTTCCCCCGCCACTCTCTCCCGGTTCTTCCCTCTGGCTTGAACGGGTTCGTTTGTCAAGACCCTCCGAGCGAATAGCGAAGAGCAAGGTCCACGCCCGATGACATTGCACCCAGCATCCATCTGTGCAGCCGCTCATCTGGTTGAAGAGATTAAGTTATCGAGTTCGGTTTCCTACGGGTAACTCGAACGCGCCTGCGGATATGGAGTCGAGGGGCTGCTGCAATGGAGGTCGAAGTAGTCGACTTCGACCCACTTACCGGAACGTTCCAGTAGCTTTTCAGCGACGGCGCTATGTGTGAGCACATTCCCCCCTTCAGCTTTAGCTTAGTGTGTTGACTTGCTATCTGTAGAGCGACCTACTACCCTATTCGCTTCAATATTGTTCAACACAGGCCTAAGGTTTTGCATACTTAGCTCGGGAAGACGCTTTCTTTCGTGCGATTGGCAGATCTCAATACCCATCAAAATTTCCACAATGGACTTCCACGTCGGTAGCGTACTGCCCTTCACGCCTTCCAATCATGCACCGATGCATTCCAATACACCCTGCACCGCAACACGTATCTCAATCGAAACTAAACTTACTTCTACCCTAGTAGTCGTCAGGATCTATAGCTGGAAGTAACGATCCAATGGCGGTGATAAACTATACGACCTGCCATAGTCGTCAGATGGTTGGGGCTGCGTTTGTGGCAACTACAGTGGTTCTCGGGAAGTAAGTGCTGTAGACAACTCAATTTACCGACCGTTGACTAACTGCTGACCCGCCTTCCATCCATAGGGTTTCACGATTTTCATGAACCTTAGGCCCATTTCTTATCTTGGCCTAAATACCTCTCGCCCACCATTCGCCTCCATGCCTGTAAAGAGGGACCATTGAGACCTAAATTTTACATTCTCGAACTTTATTTCGTTACCTGTATTTCTTCTTTCTTACCACGATGCTTTACCCACATCGCTCTCTTCATTCACAGCCGTTTCTTCGTTGCACAAGGCTTGTAAAGATATGTGGCGAGGACCCGTTGTATCTGTCTCTCGTTTGTCACATAACCAAATGATTAACGTTTAGAAAGGTGTATACCCTATACGCTACCTTGACCGTTGTTTGTACCCACTTCCGTCGAGCTCCCGCATTATTTTGGGTAGGTATATATAGACCCCCTAGAAATATTTAGGCTGCGCCAAATGCTCCTCCCCCCACCTTCGCTGCAGACTGAAGTGTATTACGTATGGTCGCCCATTCATTCACATCCAGTAAGCACAGGCTTTACTTTTTACGAGAAGAACGGGGCGCCGTCCATCTCCGCGCGTTATCTTCGACGCGGTCTCGAGATACTGACGTAGTTTTCGAAGTCGAGGGGCCCTTGTCGCCGGCATGAAGTACGATACTCGAATATAAGTTGCTAATGTCTCAACATCGAAAATAGATACCACGATTCTTCAAAATGTAGCACCAGTGACAGGAGCCGAAGTGGTCTATTTTTCCACGTTAGAGTCAGAAAGGCTTCAAAGTTTGTACCGGTTGCAGCGCGGCTTGCATACGTCAGTACGTAAAGTCAGCGATACTCGCCACCTTCGAGGAAATATTTTCCGCACTCGTTGCCACCCCCATTATTCTGCGCCTCTCTTCCTCCTTTCTCAAGTTCCTCCGTCTCCCACTCACACTCAACAAGACAGCACTGAGTAGCCTTCTCTTTCACTCATATAGGGTTCGCTACCCTGTTGTTCAGCTTTAATATCTGGGTGGTCAAGGTGACCTTCTCGTTTTGTGCTTCAATACGTCCATGAAACGCATCCATGCACTCCGTTGTGCGCGGTGCTTCTTCAAGCTTGCTAACATGCAACTTCACTTTAGACTTCTCCCATTCTAGATCTTGCCTGAGCTGTTCGATGCTGGAGACGTTCTTGTCTTTCTCGGCACTTCCCTCGCCTAGTCGAGCCTTGACCTCCTCTTGCTCTTTCAACTTCCTTATTCGTTCGTTATTGCTGTCAAAACCTTCCTTCATCTTTCTCTACTCTTGTTCCATTTGCCTTACTTTTTCTCTCCACCAACCCGGCGTGTCCAAATTCACAGCAGTTATGTCATTAATAAAACTCGGATCGTTGCCAGGCCGGCACTCATTCGAGCTACTAGTAGTCGTTCTTTCTACACCCTGCACTAAAGTACAGCACTGGAGATGGAGACTGCAAATACAATCTCCGCCACTTCCTAAGACACGGTAACAAACTGCCTGATGGTCGTAATTGAGCTACATCATAGCGATGCTTCCCTATTTCATCTGCTTTGTCAACCCACATGGTCATCCGTGCATATGTTTTTTAACATAGCTTTGACAGGTCACGAGGGAACAGAATTGATCATTTGGCATATTAGGAGAAGACATTATTCTTGTACGATGGCTGAGTAGCGATGCGCATTGGGGCCTTGTATATAAGAGAGCTGTGCATTGACATGTCGAAGTGTATATAAGTATTAATGGTATAGGTCGTAAGGATAGTTACTCACGTATTCTCACTTTTCCACTCCTTCCTTCGTACCTATCGTATTTCTCCTCCCGTTCCTTTTCGAACCTTCGATCCCGGCGCTCCTTCAAACCTTCCTTACCGTACTTATTACCGCCTCATAGTTATTTCATCTCGACAGATAATCAGATTGACACGATGTTCAACGGAAAGTCTCCCCTACTTGTTGCCCTCGCTGCCTCCCCTATCTCTGCCGTGCCAACCCCTTTGAGGCACAGTAAACGTATTGCACAAACAATTTCCGACTCGACAACAACATGGGTCCATGCCTGCGTGAGTCAATGATCATCAGACTGATACAACAACTCATAAAGCGAATGGTATCTGACCTCGCTCTTCCTCAGACTGCTGCAGGAGGAGCTGATCAATGTAACACCGTTTCTCAAAATGCATTCTCGACGCTCTTGGCGGCAGGTGGAAACTGCGATCAACAGGGCGCAGCAGATGACATGATTGACCTCGCGAAGCAACTGAACAACGACCCAAATATGATCCGTTTAGCTCAAATATTTGCCCAGCAGCCTCGAAATGCTGTACGTTCATCCATTTCAGTTAAAGAAACCATTCAGTGTGTTTGACATTCACCTGGCCGCCTATACAGCCCGACAGTCTTCAAGTTCCATACTGCCAGGCCGCGCCGCGTAACGAAGAACTCACTGGTTTCTTCCACTGCCAATTTGCCGCTTCCGACTTCACCAAGTTCAGCGGGGACCAAACCGGTAACGTTCCACTCGGCTTGGATGCAGTCAACCCACTAGGGTCATGTCCCGCAAATACTAACGGGCCCGTTCCCGATGCAGAGGAGCTTGAGAGCTTGGTGTCAAACTCTGTGACTCCAGAAGGTGCCAGTAGTGGTACGTCGGGCTCTGGGTCTGCAGTTAGCAACGCCACTGTATCTAGTAATAGCACGGCGACTGGGCAAGATCTGCTCCTTGTTGATAGCAACAGAAAAAATTGAAGCACTCACGCTGGCAATATTCTAAGTTCCACGGGATCGAATGCTAACGCAACTATGACGGAGCAACTTCCAGGAACGGCACTCACGACGGCCAGCACACTTTCGGAGACTGCGGTTGGTGAGCTACCAGCAACAGCGGTCACGCACGCAGGTCCGCTCACGAAGGCTGCCCATACACTGTCAGAAGCGGCCACCGACAGTTCCACTGTAGTAGCAGGCGACGCAAAGCCCTTTACGCTGCGCGAGTCTATCCGCAATTCACTTCTCCGAGAAACATGTGCTAACAAAGTCCCTTCAGGAAACGGCCAGGACGCACAGCAAGGCAACGTTGCTGCTGCCGCTACGGCTGAAGGGTCCGTGTGCACCAAACGTCAAACAGTCCGTGCGGGACAAGACGACGGAAAGTGCGTGAGTGGAAAGGTGACAACGACCGCGTGCGCTGGAGGGACACAGTGCGTTGCCCTTCCTCTCGTGAACAAGGCGGAAACTGTGAGTGACAATTTCGATCCTAGTGAAGCTGGTTCAGGGTAAAGTTTAAGACTTGTCGTTTCAGTCTGCGGCTTGCAGTACTGAGGCGGGCGCATCTCCTTGTTTTGCTGCGACTGGTGCTAGCGGTGAAATCTCCGGTAGTGATGCCTAGATCAGAATTGAGCTGGACCGTCGAAGAGAACACGGTATTCCATGCCTTCGGGCAGATAAGAATATAATTACAGCGACGTATATCAAGTTTTAATACCATTCCTTCAAAGAGGGCTTAAATTAGCATCCAATTTAACTTCACATATTTGTTGCATGACTTGCTTTTTTCTTTAACTCCATCCTATCTGAGAACGCTACGTCTCCGCTGCACAACTTCGCCGTGAAAGTCTCATACCATCTCGTTAACGCCCTCATCGGCACTAAACTCTCCGGCGTGAGCCCTCCCGCTCCCTCAGCAAAACCCAACAAAAAATTGAGCAAATGCGTCACGATCTTCTCCGTCAAAAGCGTAGGGTCCTTCGCGGATGATAGATTCCGTTCAGGTTTCGAGATTGCATTGCTGAAGCAAGTGTGTCAAGTTGGGCCTGGATAACCGAAAAAGGTTCAACGGAGAACCCAAGGACAGCTGTGACATCGTTAGGGTTCACGTTCACGCTCGCCGATACGTCTGAGACGGTGATTTTCCATGCGGTATGCGAAAGGGATGTTTGACACCTGAAAAATCCCCGAAGGCGGAATATGGCTGAAGGCTTGTCTTGTCGTTTGACAGCCTGTATGAATAGAGGGTCAGGTTCAGTACTTGGATGAGAAGTGGAACAATAGACGAGGACACGCACGCTCCCAGCAGCTGAAACCCCTTTCCCCGCCAGAAGAAATGCTCGGTAGCTCGGTACCCATCTGGAAACGGTACTTCGAGTCCACATCATAGCAACGGCCAAAGTCCACGAATAAAGTTACCTAACAGCATACACCGCCAAAAAAAATGCCATGGCGCACCTGTTTCCAGAAAGAAATACACATAAATGGCTGATAGTAGAGGCCGAGGGCAGTTCGAATGTTGCGTGAGTCTTGTCGATTTGTTGCATGTGCGTTTGAATGAGACTGCCTGCTACGACGCAACCAAACATTTTGGATCATTATAAGAACGTAGTCTCAGCTGACCACTCTGAACATGATGGTAAGTAGCTGAGGTGCGTGAAGTCCGAAATGCGAGTTTAAAGCACGAAATAACACGTGACATGCCACAATGAAACATCTAACTACGGAAGAATATTAATGGAACGAGACCGACAAATTACTCTAACAATCATTTCTTTAGGAAGCGATAACTTTTTATGTGGTCGATGATGGTATGGGAGTACGAAGAGGTTTCGGGTACAAGAATGTGGAAGACTTTGTCGGAGTAATGCTGGTCTCAACGAACCTAAGCCTGTAGCCTCCGCGCGTAACTAAGAGTGGCTCGTGGTGATTCTGTTACTTTCTATCGGCTCGACTCGGCTCACCTTTCACAACCATAAGCCGCACTTATAGTCTACCGGTATTCAGAGCAAACGATTGGCATGGAGAATACAAAAGTCATGACTACAGTATGTTCTACGGATGTATGGGAAATGCATGTCAAGCTCAGAATACATTGTACGTGCGATGCAAAGGAGTGTCATACGGTAACAAGTGGTATCAGAAACGAGTGTCTAGTACTTAAAAGAAAAACCGAACAGGAGAAAAGAGGGCGAAACAATAGATACAAAAAAGACAAAATAGAGTTCAGAAGCACAAAATCCAATAAGGATAATAGTAATAAGTTAATGTCGAAGGTATAGGAATCGAGACTCAGCGTTCCACCTTAAGAGATGATGATGGTAGACAGCTGAGGTGCATTGAAGTCGAAATCTAAAGCTAAGTGTCCACAAGAAATCACGTGATGTTCTACTCAATGAATTACCGAGGCCGTTCTTGTCTGCTCCAACACTACCCCTTGGCCGAAGTCAAGACATTCCAAGCCATTCGACGCATTCTCTATGGTGTGCAAGCGGTAGCGGTTTGGTAAAGATGTCTGCGGGGTTCTTATCTCCTTTGATACTACGCAGATTGACATTGTTGGACGCAATGTGGTCCTTGACATGGTGTACGCGTAAGGCAATAGCTTTCGATCTCGATTGGTGAGCTTCCTTGCATGCCATAGAGATAGCCGCCCGGTTGTCCACATGTATAGGAGTGGGTCCGCCAAGATCAATTGCTAGTTCTTCGAATATGTGGCGGAACCAAATGACCTCGTCAGCACAGGCAGAGGCGGCTATATATTCAGCTTCGGCGGTAGAAGTGGCAACAACTGTTTGTTTCTTGCTTCGCCAGGAAATAGCTGCACCGTTGATCATTATCACAAAGCCAGTAGTAGACTTCCCATCGCGATAGTCGCCACCCCAGTCTGAGTCTGAGTACGCAATTGGCATCTTGTTGTTTTCCTGATTCGCGCGGCTATAGACCAGACCTAGATCTCTAGTTCCTTTTAGGTAGCGGATGACTCGCTTTACTGCTGTAACCTGTGAGGATTGTGGTTTGACAATATATCTCGATAGGACGTTGACAGCAAAGGTGATATCTGGTCGTGCGACAGTACCCAGCCAGAGAAGACTACCAATAGCTTTGGCATATGGGAAAGCTGTGTCGATCGGACTCTCGTCTGCCGCGAAGTTCCTCAAGGAGCCCGTGTCCATTGGAGTAAGGGCAATGTGCGCATCTCCAAGACCAAAAGACCGCACCAGTTCATCCACCTTTTGTCCGACTGCCACTTTCATTTGCCCCTCCGACCTATTCCATAGCATCTCCATCCCTAGAACCACCGCCCCTCTTGTTAGATCCTTCACTTTGCACGCGAATTTGGCCTGAATGTCTTCCACAAAAGTCTCCTTCAGTTCTTCCACTCGTACCCGTACTCCCCCTGCTTCCACACCAAGGCCATCGTCGACATAAAAGGTGACCAGTATCAGGCGTTGTTCTCCCCCTACGACGATGGTCTTCTTGAAGAGCATGGGTGCCGAAACCAGTTGTACATATCCGAGGTCTTTCATAACACGCGTGAGGTGATCGAGAAACAGTTTGGGAGACTGCCGCAAACCGTAAAGACCCTTCTTGAGGACACCAACAGGGTTGGAAAAGCCAGAGGGGGAAAAGAAGGGCGGAAGCGCAGTCACGACATCCGGAAGATCGATTTCGGCGTTGAGGAACGCTGTAGTGATATCCAAGGCATGAATGGATGCATTCTCGGCTGCTGCATAACTCGCGACGAGCTTGTATATATTGTAGTCACCCGCAAGGGCAAAGGTATCGGTAAAGTCTTCGCCGCGCTTTTGGAGGTCACCTCGAGCAACCCATCGAGCCTTGTATCGAAAACCGCCTTCAGAAGAGCTTTTGCGAGACAACAACAGCATACCGGGGATGGCGCGCTCTCACGGAACACGCTCACGATTCGTGAGGACTCAAAAGAAGCGTAATGACGCTGGTAGTGAATCTCGAGACGGTTTTTTGCGTTGTTGACTACATCAACCAGTGTGTCGTTATCTTGAACGGAGTGGAGGAGGTTGACATGAGAAATACGAGGGTCCAAGACTAGAATTTCGTCAGTACCCCAGAGCAGGATCATCACGAACGAAATTACTCACGGGCGGCCCATAAAAAGTAATCCGACTGACTGAACTTGCCAAAGTACTCCGCGAGCTTTTGGTGGGCTGCTTGGATGCCATCCCGTAGTCGAGTCGATTCTTCAGAAACACTTCGACGGGCACGACGAAGTACGTCTTGCAGGTGAAGAAATTGGCCAAAGACGGTCGAGAGGGTAGCAGACTGAGAAGCCGACATTGCGGTTGTCGCATAACGGAATGCGTCCAGCCACCCCGTTACACGCTTAATGGCCACCCAGTCTTCTTCACTGAGACGGTGTTCGTAAAGAGAGTGTCTAGAGATATACCTATCAATCACGGGGCGCAATCGTATGGCACGGGCGAGCATCTGATGCGTCGAAGACCAACGAGTGACCACGTCGAGAATGAGCATGAGTCCACTGTCGGCAGCTTCAATGGCGTCTGTACTACGTGCCACTTCAAGAAACGCCTGTCTGAGCTGGGGAGAAGACCGGATCATGCGAGTGAAGGTTCGAAGCTGGGAAATGGGTTAGTTAGAAAGAAAATAAGATTGAATTGAAGAGTGAGACCGCACCGTCTTAATGGCACTCCATCCACGACCATTGTCTTCTATTACATTGGCCGCCCTACTATCTTCATCAACACGCGAGACACTTTCGGCTTCGGACTCTGGGTACATGTCGGCATAGGCAGTAATGTCGTCCTCGGATGACCCTCGCGCGATGCCCGGAGCTTCCAACAGCTTGAAATGAAATTGAGTTATAACGAAGCCAAGAAAAGAACCAATAAGTCGAACCTTTAGGGCAGCCAGGTGAAGCGAATGTGGCATACACCTAATACGAGCGTTGGACGCGTCAAACTCGATATCTTCACGCCTGAACCGTTCCTCCAGCTTTTCTAGCATAATGTCGTTGTTGCTAGCGTTGTCACAAGTGACAGAGATGACCTGGAGAATCCACGTGTCAACAATGGATGTGGCAGTCAATACCCACAACACAACTTACTTTGCGTTCAATTGCAAACCGTTTTATAACTTTCCACATCATACATGCTAAGTTCTCGCCGGTGTGACGTCCATGTATCTCATCCAGAGATAACAGGCGCTCATCTAACGCGAACTTGAGCTGTCATGTACCAATGAGAGACGAAATAACCATACGCAATTTCCCATCTGACCCAATATATTGCATGTTCGTAGCCAAAAAAGCGAAACTTGAGTCAGATGTCTAGGCATCCGAGATCAGAGCGAGCTTGCCTGGTACGTTCTGAGAGTCGTTCAGAGGGTAGGACAATGCGATTTGACAGAAGAATGCAGCGTACCTTGCACTCTTCCATGGACCTCTCATACTCAGTCGCAGTGAGGTCCTTAAATTTGGTACGAATCGCTGTTCGGCCTGGGAGTTCCAGTCCGCTGTCACGGCATAGATACCGTACGAGTTGAATAAAAAATCATCTTCGACAATGCTGAAGGGCTGATCTGAGCCCACGATGAATTTTGCGAGCTCCTTCGCCAATATGTCTTTATCTAACTTTCCCTGTGCACCAGATATAGGACATGCTTTCCGATAGTGAACCCGAACACTTACCGGCGCCTTCGCTGCATTAGCCTCTTTGAGACGATCAAGGACGGACGGCTGCGCCTCAGCATGAGTCCAGAGAGCCTTTAGCTCATCGTCTTTTAGCACTGAAACGTAATGGCTGTCAACGACGACAAAGTCCGGCGAAAAGGAAAGTCGCAAACCTTTCGCCCCAGAAGCAAGATCAACCTCCAGTTTCGTCGGCATCCGGTTACTATGGACGCCGTTGAGATGAGAGAAAAGCTGCTTCATGTTGGGATGCTTGGTGCCGAGATGGTGGATCATACCTATCAGTGGTTGAACGTGAATCGAATATCCAACCATATGGAAGCCGAAATGGAAAGTCGCTCACCACTTTTTGAAGACTTTGCTTCCTTCCCGATACCGCAACGATACGTGCACCGATGGCACTGATAGTATGCGGTGTCTGGCAACGCATGTCCTTTCTCATCACAGTCAACCCTCTTGAAAAAGAAGGTTGCTGGGCTGTCCCTCTGGCACCGATGTGCGTTAGCTGGATGCGCCAAGAGATCCAGAAGAATGGACAATTCACCGGAATAAAAGGACGTGACTCATCCCGGTTCGGCGGTGTGATGTAGGGAGTGAAGCCATTCCCGTCACTCACTCCGTGAATCTCCACATCTGAATCCTGCAAGGCTGCAGGGAGGGATGGCGCTGAGACGACACTGTCGGCGTTTGTCTCGTTGGATGCTGTACGTTCCACGGCTTTGATCTTCAACGACTTGCGTGTTTTCTTAGTCTTGCGCCTGCGTTTCTTCGGAAGTATGACCCGAGGTAAATCTACTTCGGTGTCCTGGGTCTCTATTAGAAGAAAGTTGTATGTGCCAGTCAAGACAACCAACGTACCGCGGATTCAGACGTCTCGGACTCGTAAACCACAGAATCCGAACTTTCATCAACGTCAATACTTGTCACCTCGGGACTCTTTCCTTTCTTCGATTTCGCGGTGCTCTGGCAAGAAAGCAAGAACGAATCCAAAGTGGAAACGGACTCTGGGCTGCTAGTCTTACCATGGCGGGCATTTGCACTCGCCTGCTCGCTCACAGTATCTTCACCAAGCGCTCGTTGAGTGGGACGGCGGACACGCGCTCCAGTAACGATGAGGTTGCTGTCAACAGACTCCTTAGCCATAGTGATCAAGAAATGTCGCTTTGGTGAGGACAAGTCGTGCGTTGAACTGCGGTCTTTCTGAGTATTTATCTTCACAATCTTCGACCCGTCTCCACATCCGGGATCTCGTAGTTTTCTTCGCATATGCTCATTTGAAACGCCAGAAAGCATCTATGGAACATGAAAAGTACCCTACGGACTCGCGACCTTGAAAAAAGAGATGAGCACCCCTTGATCAATGAAGATCGTGAATCGTCCTTACCGTCTAAGTTCCTCAATCACACCATTCCGAGTCCCACCGATCGACCTATCTCAAGTCACCCATACTAAGACGTTCCATTGAACGTTCGAAGAGCCCAACGGTTCATGCGATGCGAGTAGAGGGACGAAAAAAGTCGTTTGTCGACGACGGTCAGGACCGTGGACATGATGGTTGCTAATGAAGAGTACTAGTCGGAGCTAACAGTCGTCCCTTATCGGGTAGCTTATCATGTGCGGAATGCGGAAATTCCCGGTTCTGCAATTTTTTCTCACCGAGATTTCCGCATCTGGCGAAAAATTTCCGCCGGAAATAGATTGCCTCAAAATGTATTCCGCATCCCGGATGCGGAACGTTCCGCTTCCGCGCACATCACTACTCACGAATTTGAAAGACATCCATTTCTTTGAAGACGGTCGGCTCTTTAGTGATGGCGTCGACCCAGAAATGCCGTTCAGGACCAGCCAGAGCGGAGCGGATGTCTGGTTTCAGTAGATGATGATTTCCACCTTCGACATCAAAAACGATTTCAGGATTATGAGCCAAAAACGCATCGACAAACTGAGAAAGGACAAGTTGCTCTGATTCGTGCAAGGACTCTACGAAGTGTGATTGAAAACCAGCCCGTGCTTTAGCAGTGAGTTGACGGTGACGTTGAGAACGACGTGCGGAAGCAATTTGATGAGATGGCCTATCCGGCGACGGGGGCAGTACGTCCTCTACACGGTTCTCTGGTGGTTGTGGTTGAGCATCGTTGTCGGAAGGAGAGGAGTCTACGACCGGAACTTCGGGAGGAACATCGTAAATGTCACGCAAAAGCACGTGTCGATTATTGGAGAGCAGGATGCGATCACCCGCGGTTTCGTTATACCCAATGACTCGTCCTATCACCGTCCGACTACCAAGTTTTGAACGCTTCTCGGGAGGAAGAATGCCATGTACCAGGAGGCCAAACTCACGAAGATGCGACACTGAAGGAACCTTATTAAACATGCATTGATACGGTGAGGAGATCGAGCAAGCTGCCAACGCAAAACGATTACGCGCATGAATGAAGTGCTGCATTGCCCAAGTCCAGTATGAAACCGGGAATTTTGCCGAGGACAACAGAGTTCTGACCGCATCTGCCAAAGTACGGTTGAGACGCTAGGCCGTTCTTGTCTGCTCCAACAGAAGGATCCTCAGAGGAGCCCATGCATTCTTGCCTCACTTCCGTATTTACAACCAGGTCCAAGTTCCAGGCGTGCATCTAGGAGCCTTGGGCAACGGCGGTTCGTTGTTTTCCCACTCGCCCTCTTTCCTGCTTCAGGAGTCCAAACAGACCCGGCCTACGTCCTTTCGCGCCTGAATCACCAGTAGCACCTGCGCCCGCACTAACAGTTCTACCCCGATGATACCCATCAGGGGAAAAGTTCAGCCATGAGCAGGGTATGTACACCTAACTACCTCCTGCACGCTCTGCCCTTGAGTGTGTGACTGAAACTGCGCCATCAACGAAGCTCTTCCAGGCGAGTTCAAGTTTGGTGAAAGAGGCGGCGAAGGAACTGGCGGTACGATACGTCTGCGAGAGAGCAAATGTAGGATTTGGGTAGACGTATCTGCTTCCCCGTTCGAAGTCGTGCGTTCGCGATCACGCGGGTGAGAGAACCTACGCGACACTCGCCGGCTCTGGCTCCTGGGCGAATTCACGCTCGTCACGCTGAACAGATCAACTGAAGTAGAATTGGGCTGGAGACTGGGCCCGATCAGTAAACGGCACACGAAATTGCTCTGTGTGCTGTTCCGGACGGCAGCTGAATATCCAACGCGTGGACTGCTTACAAGGATGACGGCACCCGATCCTAGACAGTTAAGACCGCCGGGTTACGGAATTGATACTGTTGCCATGGTTGATCCATGAGACTCAACCAACTTCGAATTTGATAAGGTCTGCGCCAGAGCGCGACTCAAAGATTTGGCTTTCTTCTCTTTCCCAGAAGTCATGCTTTCGAGGAAGCTTTCGAAGCTCGGGTACCTCTGGGACAGGCGGAGCCAATGGAGCATTGGCATCCACAAAAAGGTTAGGTCCAGATACGTTTTCCCAGGCACTGTTCCTCCTCGCTGCACTCGCAATACTGCCAAAGCTGATGAAATTGTCATCGTAACAAATGGAAGTGGGGACTGACGAGTGCTTTGCAGTTCCAGAAGATGAACGGTTCGGGAAGCGTAAGGAAATGGGATAAGGATAATTGGAAACACTGGCGTGACAGCTTCCTCATCGGCCACTGAAAGCGAAGGTCTGCGTGCCGGTGTCGTAAGTTCGTGCGGTAAGACGGGATGAATGAAGAGAAGGAGCAACCCGAGACAGTGAGGAAAGGCTCGATACACAACGCATAAAGGACTGTGTTGGGATTACAAATGACCAGATAGGAGACTGAGTACATTCGGATCGTGGGGATAAGATAGCCATGACATCCGTTTCATCAGCGTTAGCAAATATACTTATCCCTGGAGGAGGCAGCGAGATAGCCGGCGCTGAAGTCCTGTCCCGTTGTGCAGGTTTTGAATCAGATTTTTCATGGCTCAGGCCCAACAATCCCCGACGCTTTTGTACAGCATCATGCGCAGAAGCGTCCAATTGGGGACTGGCAGCCTGAGGAAGGAGGTCACGGACTTAGTCCACATGCGGAACATACTCTCGCGCCTGCTGAGCCCTATTGTTGTGATCGTTGCCCGTACTCAAGCAAGTGCTGGCACCTCCAAATGGCTCGTCACTACTGAGTTTGAGTGCGATTGAGAGCCTGGGTAAGGATCGGCTCGGACGCTCTGGAGAAAAATGCGAGTTTCTCCTGTTAATTAAATTACAGACAGATAGGCAAGAATTCAATCTTCGAGTAGGTGAGAAAACATCGAACAGATGGCATAAATAAACTCACGTTGTCAAAATAGAGTTGACGTAGACTAATAAGTGGTGCTCGAATCAGAAATCGATTCGCCGGATATTAAGACTTCCACGTACGTTTACTTGAAACAACAAGTGGCATTACCCAGATGAACGATTCCGAATCGTAGAGGAATTGGGATTAATACAAAGGGATAGCTTTTTTGTGTAAACGAAGTAGACATACTAGAGCAAGATTGGCAAGCGTAGCGATACTGTATCGTATGGTCTCAGAATTTAATAATTCGTATTGTGAAATTGTCTACGAACCTTGTAAGAAGACCCGAAGAGATGGCGAAGAGGATGAGCCTGTTCAACACTGAGTTCGTCGCTGTCGCGCTGATTTATAATAAACAGTAAACGGGAATCTCCTCCAGAGGTATAACATTACTTACTAACCTATGACAGACTTTCCACGGTTGAGGTAGTAAACCAAGGAGGGGGTGACGGAGAGGTCAGCAACGAAGCTGCTCACAAACTCTCCAGTGGCTCATCGCTATCAGAAATCAATCAGGCTTACGTCTCAACTCGCCAAATCGACTAAGTGGCATACCTCCGTTGCTTTAGGAATTCGGAAATTTGAAGATTTACGCTAGATAGTCATCATTAGGAAAGCTGAGACAGAGAGCTAAGGCGGGTCCCTTACGCATCCGCAACAGCAACTGTCCATATTTCAGAATCCCCTTTTACATAAAAATGCAACGTCACTCACCCAAACCAGCGGCTAGCATCGTTATCTAACGAAGTTCCCTGCTTCGTTCATACTCACTTGTAAGACGGTAAGAATACCCTGTAGAGAATCATCAGTTATGCTTTAGGAAGAGAGCATATTGCTCCATACAATTGAAAGACAAAGGAATTTCTTCTTTCTGCTGACTAAAATTCCATCGAGTTAATGTTGCTTTACGGCATATCTCTCGAGCACGTACGGATCCGTATACGTATTAGAAAGAATCTGGTATAGACAAGAACTGAATGAATATTTAACGTGACACGAAAAGATTGCAGCACTTACGACTGAGCAGTGAACGTGAGGACATACTAAATTACACATTGTGTCAACCATATCGAATAGATTCAATGAACACACAATAGACGTACAGTTATAGCTATCGCGGCCTTGCGGAGAGATTGATGGGTCAACATTCGAGTTTTCACGATAGCCTGCTTACCGGTAGCCCCTAAAAAGCGATCAACATGATGACAACAAAAGCTTAGAAAGAGAAAATACCATTTCATCATATTTAAAGAATAGGCCAAATCCATCCATGATAGCACGAAGTAGAATCACGCCGTAGAAAGAACGACCATATGTACAGTATCAAGAATGATAAATTCCAAACTTGGTGAATAAGAAGCACACGTTTCTGGCAAATGGCTTACAGTAGCCGACTGACCTGACACTATGCTTCAGTATCACATTAACCATCGAAGCAGAGAATTACTTACAAGGCCCAGATGACATTTCAAGTCTTTCGGATAGACTGAAAAGTACCATGCGGTCTGCTCAATGGAAAGTCCGTATAGACTGACGAGTAGCATGTCAAAAATCTCCTTTACGTAAACTGCAAAGAAATAATCTCACGCTGCGCCTAGCAAAAGCGCTGGAAGGGTACGTCAGTACAAAAAAACATTTATACACGATATACCGCACGCACCGACAAGAAACGACGTATATATCTCGCTCAAGGTTAAGTCTGCCATTGTTCGCGCGATCGACCTTCTATACTCTAAATGTCGGCGTACGATACTCTTGAAGATAGAGTGAGACAGAAAGAAACAAACTCATCAGGAATGTTCAGGCGTGGACGCGCAATCATGAAGGGACGGGGAAGACAGAAGGAAGAGGAAAAGGGGCTTGGATATTGGTTCGTATTCAGCGAGTACGTTTCGGATTTACCACTGCGTCAGGCACTGTGATTGTCGAGGGAGGGTAACGTCCGGTACAACATGGAACGGTCATGAAGTGTCATAACAGGTTATGCCCTTTAGGAAAGTAGCCGCCTGCCTTTACACACTTCAGTGCACTTGGTGAGAGTGGCCCGTATGCACATATCCTACATATCGCAAGGAGCTTTCGATGGTATTTATTAGCACAGTCTCAGCTAATATCCAGCACAGTGGGGTGAGGAGTGAGTAGGATAAATGGATGTGGGGGTTTGCAGGGAAGCTTGAAGTTTGAGTTTCGTTCCAGCCTTTCGAGCTAAGTGATCGGCGTCCTGATTCGCAAGCAAGCTCGGTTCGGCTTAAGACACCCTCACTCTCACTCTGACCATCGCGCAATGACGACACTGGAGCATGATCCTTTCACTGACGGGCGTTTTTTTTTGCTTAAGAAATCAATAAAGCAAGAATCGCGTGTGAGTTAAAACTTGTCTAATAATGACTGCATAATGACCAATAGTTTTAATTTCGTTTCAGAACAAGGAATGACCGACATACTTTCCGACACACGTTTTGCCTCCTCGATGTCCTCATCAAGCCCTGTGGCCTTCCTATAGGTATCCTTTATATCTCACTCCTACCAATGAATTCTTGTATCTTATCGAAGACACTCTTACCCGGATTTTCGTTGGTAATGTGAGTGAATTTAGCGAAAGCCTCCTCCTTCTTCATCCCCTCTCGTTCCTCGTCCGCCATGCTGAAAACCTCATCTAATTGTTCCCTGATCACTTTGCGACGTTTATCATTGTCGTTAAACTTGATTCCTGTGATAAAAAGATCAATGGCGATTTCGAGAGCCTGAGCAGCGTGCTTCGAGTAGTTCACGTGGGCGGTTTGGGCAATCTGATGGATATAGCCTCCCCCTCTTCATTTTTTCTTATCATCCAGTGCTTAAGGAAGCGAAAACTATGCGACTTAATGTCGCGCCAGAACTTTTTCTGTCTGTACTGCAAACTTTTGAGAGCTTTTCCCTGCGTAAACGGGTCATTACCTTCAGCACCGCTTTCTTCCGCTTCCAGCAGCGTCCGCAACCTGGCCACTGTGTTGTCATGGACCTCCATGAGGCGCTTCATTTGTTGCATATGAAGGTTCAATCATTGGTCTACATTGGCGTCCTTTCCGCTGAGCTTCTTTTCGAGCGCTTCGAGCTTATGTTGAAGGGTGGCCTTCGGATTGGATGGTTTTGTTCACTTCGATGGTCTGTCACTGCCTTCTTCCTGAGACGGCCGCTTCCTCGGGTTACTGTAGCTTTGAGCTGCCATAAAACCGGAAGGGTGGGCAATTTCAGATGGATATGGCGTTTCGTTGTACGGTATGCAAGCCCTTATATTGCTGAGACGTATTACACATCACCAAACAATACAAAGTTCTGTGTTATTTGGGAATCACAGGTACGCATACGAGACTATGGCTACAGTTTCGCACAGTCGCTATTTTTCCATCTAAAAAAGCTTAAAGGTTCTCGGAAGAATTGTTTTCCGAACATATTGTTAAGGATATAAAATGTATTTCCGAACTACTGCACTTTCTAGGTCATTAGCTGGCTTTGCGCAAGTGCAGCTCGGAATCATGCCCACACGGCCGGTAACTTCAGCGCAGGTCTAGCGCACGCACTTCGTACCATCGCCTTGAAATGATTTCATGATCCTCCATTCTATGGGCTACCAGTACTGCGAGTTTTTCACTTCCCATAGCGCGTTATGTTACTCGTTATGCCTCTTCCCCAATTTCTTAACTTTATAATTTAACTATGCATTCAAAAGATTATTAAACAGGCTTACACAATGCGAACGACGTCTGCGAGATATCGTCAATGCAGGTGCACGCGCGTCCACCCGTTCCATAACGTAATATCATTAAATATGTCCAAACAAATTAAAACCGAAGCACCCGCCCTCCCCCAGTTCCGGGATGCTCCGATCCGCGCGCGCGCAAATTCAGACTGTCCATACGCCGTATAAACGCGAGAATTCCTTAAATTAGAACCCCTGCCAATGAGCCATCGCCAAATTCACTATAAATTGTACGCAATTTATAAGTGTTAATGAAAGAGCAGTAAAATAATAGAAAAAAGACCTCACCGAAATCATAGCGGTTTATCTTATCTATCCCATCGGTGTGTTCCAAATTGGTCACGCCCCTATCCGCGTATCCGCGGTGTGCACAAAACCCTTCACAACGTAGCACCCAGTTTGACCCACCTCTTAATTCTTTCTCTTGCAGCTGCCATGGACTGCCAGACTTTGCACATCTCCCATTTCAACATGCGATCTTATGGAACTTCAATCATGCAGCCCAACGGCGAAGCGCATGGGACGTCATGTGAAGGATGGGATCACGGCGATCACATCGTGGAGAAGATGGGGAATCTTGAATTGGAGAGCTTCGACGAGAACGAGGAGGTCCACAGCACATCCGACGAAGATTGCAGTTCAAACGACGGTCAGGAAGGCGCAAATTTCAAGTTGTCCAAAGAAGGTGCTGCAAAAAACTGGTCTATTCACTCACTGCTCGATTCTATCGCAGAACCCGACGAACCTAATGGAGAATTTTTGAAACCCAGTCGAGATGAAATTTATGCGCTCCCTCAAAGATTTGCGCCCCCTCTAGGTCTAGAGAACATCCAAACAATATACGGCCTCTTCCGCTCGGAACGCAGTGCAGCTCAAGGTACAGCGGCTCATGACGAGGAACCCCCTACCAAAGAAGCCGAAGACACCAGAAAAGCGATCAAAAGAAAAAGGTCCAGCCGAGTCCGAAGGCATAAGACAGGCCTTTCGAAGCTGGAGGAGCAAGACCCCGAGAGCTACAAAGCCATCAAGGGCAATCTTACCAAGGCCAAAAGGCTTAAAAGGCGACGCATGCGCCTCCCGGCCACAGAGTCAGCCCTACTACAGAGGCACGTTTCTAACGTTAAGGTTGTATTCGGTTCTGCGAGCAGCCTAAGTTTCGAGCACAGCAAACCTGGTTGGATTGGAATCCAGGCTGCCACTTCATCTCAGAACCCCTTGGCTCCCTCAGAACAGCTTTACCCTGACATCGATGTTGACCCTCGCTGGAGCGAGGAAGTCAAAACCCGCGTCAACAACGGTTGGGAGTATATAAAAAATGACGTCAAGTAAGTCGCTATGCTGAATTTTTTGTAATAAACGCTGCCGACGAAACACCCTTATTAGTAGAGCTGCTGTGATCGTCGACAAAGAGGAGCGGATTATTGCAGTGAAACCTTCACAGCCCAAAGAAGGATGGGCGGAGATTTGTAAAGAGGTCCAGGGCGCTCTTGTCGAATTCGGCAAGACGCTTAGTATTAAAAAGTATAAGCAGCACGACAGGGGCGACTTCGGTTGCTTTTCGATGGGTTTGTCCTCCGGAGGTGGTCAGAAGGTGAGCTTCATTTGAGTTCTCCGGTCCACAGGTCTCCAACTATTCGCTTTTTTCCCTAAGGAGCCTATGGTTCTGGCAAAGACGCCAACAGAGAAGCAGAACTTGAAGAACTTTCTCGACAACAAGAGCGTCGAAGCCTATACGGAGCATGTAGCGCGTTAGTTTGCGTTTCCAGATTGACTTACTACTCAGCTGCTTAAATTAACTGGGCCCATTTATAGAAGTATTTAGAACCTGGTTCCCCAGGCTCGCGTGCCTCTACACACTTGCCCAAGTGCGCTTGATGGTATCCCAAAACCTCCTAAACACATTTTTCCCCGGCCTTCCATTCGACGCAGCATCGTTAAACTTTACTAGCGAGTCGTGCAGTACCTGGCACCGCGATTTCAAGAACCTCGTCTGGGGCGTGTGTTGCATAGGGCCCCTTGGTAACTTCGACTGGACGGTATCTGGTCAGTTTATGATGGAGGAGCTTCGATGTATCATTGAGCTCAGGCCAGGTGACCTTTTTTTCGTTCCCTCCGGTGCCATCAGACACGCCAATGCGCCTCTAAAAAACCCTTCAATCGAGAACCGCTACGCAATCGTATTTTATTCTGCAGGCGGAAACTTCAGATGGATCGCAAATAATTTCAAGAAGCAAGACGACAACAGAGCGACCAAAGAGCGCATTAAAGAGGGCGCTCGAAGATGGGAAGAAGGATGGGCGCTTTTTAGCACATTGTCAGACATTCTATAGATAACGTGGCGTCATTTTCCGTACGTTCGATTTATAAAAACACCTAAATTAATGCGCACAAGAAAGAGCAGCCCGTATACATGCGAGACAAAGATTAGTAGCTACGCCTATACTTAACCATCTCCAATATCTCAAAGACTAAATGATGGACGTTCATTAGCCCCCTCCCTGTACTCTTCACCAACCACCTCCCCAGATTCTGCAAGTTCCATTCGGCAACTATATCTGGGAAAACTTCACATACCCTGCTCCATAACTCTTCGTTGTGCCTTGCTACAAAAATGATGACAGGGACAACCTCCACCATGTTACATTTATCCCCGTAGTACCTCCATTCATGCATACTCGGCTCCATGTCGTTGAACTTGTGATTCTGCGGGAGCCAGCAGTTATAACAGACGGTATGTGACACCGGAAATTTCACATCAAACTTCTTCCACTTGAAAAACCCACTTTGTTCCGGCGAGTTCTGGTACGCGCCCATGGCAGGCGACTTGCACCACTTTGGAAGCTCGTTGTTGTAGCAGGAACTGCACCACCTCGGCTGTTCATCGGACATGGAAAGCTCCACTTCCAACCCCAGCAGCATCCAACACGCGACACATTTACCCGTCAACCCGAGGACGTCCAAACCCAAGCTTTCTTTTAACTCCTTCGCCTGAGCTTTATCAGATTGAACTGCCTTCCCTTTTAGAATGCAAGACATAGAAACGTCTGCACCCTGATAGGACGACGGAGGGACGGAGGCAGATTTGGTGGAGATTTCTCGGTTCAAATCAGCAGACGGAGTAGCTGGTTGGCTGGAGGATTTGACGTTGGAATCGTAAAGCATGCTTTGACGAGAAAATACAGAGACCGACGGGTTCCGTAGCCCACGTCCAGAAGATACAGAGCTATCGAACGCGGTGCCTTTTGAGGCGACCAGCTTCCTGCGAAAATACATGTCAATCGCGTCCGGTAGCTGTTTGCCAACTCCTCCTTCCAGAGCCATCTTCAGTAATATCGATGGACTTCCGTTTGGATCGCAATTGCTGCACCGTTCTGAGTCAGGGACGTCAAGACACGTTGGCAAACCTTCGTCGAGTTCGTCTGTGATGTTAGAAGTGCAGAATGACTTCAAGCATCCTTTGAACTTTGCCATCCGCGAAGCCGCAGCTACTAGTTGTAGGTCTTCGCCGATTACAGCCCTATCACCATTTGATGGGATGTAAATAATATAGGCTGGTAGTCCTTTCCTTCCCGCTCGACCCATCCCTTGCACGAAGTTCAACAGTCCGTACGGATTCCCAACAAAAACGACACACTGCACAAAGTCCTCATCCATTCCCTGCATCAAAGCCGAAGTCGCAACAATCCACTGGCCAGACTTTGACCAACTCTT
>JAFREE010000145.1:0-60518 GCA_019400425.1 Hymenochaete sp. R1
CTCCGACCCGGTCGGCTGCTTGATGGAAACGGTGATGGATATTAAAATATGATTGGCGCTATCCGTGGGTGTTCTGCAGGAAACACCAGCGGGTTTATTTTAGATCTTATTTTTACTCAGACTCGTACTATGAAGCGCCAACAGTATGACGTCGATTGTGTTGTCAAGCCCTTTCCACTCAACAAATACATTCATTGGTCTTATAATGGCGCAGGAATGCAGAAACTGGGGCAATTTTTTACTTCCGTTTTCCCTTCTGCATCACTCGAAATCACCATCAGCCTGAGACTATGACCACTGGTAGAACCGCGATTATGACAAACCACGTCAATGGTCAGGCCAATGGAGCAGAAGTCTCTTCATCAAGCTCATCAGCGAAACCTATCTCTAACGGAACAGAACATCCGCTCCCTGATCTTCGTGAGCTTATCGCCAAGTACGGAGATTCAGTGAGTAGCCCATTCGATTTTGACACCTCGTACCTTAGACTGATTAACCACCACACTAGTCCAACACGACTTATATAGAGGACAAATTTTCCGTCTGGCGACATCCGCCTACAGGTGCTGCGGTGGGCTTTGCGACTCCTGGCGTCGGAAGTGGAAACGGAAATGGGGTTTCGTCATCAGACTCCGATACATTTATTGCTCCCGGCGTTCCTTTCCATGACTCCAACGTTTCCGAGTGCAAAGTCAAAACCTCCAACTACTTAATTGCATGGGGCCGACCGCTCTGTGAATCCTCCGACATTCCTGTCGTTGTCACCGCATTTCTCAACTGGGTCGAGAAGGAAGGGTACAATCCTATCTGGGTTTGCGCCGACGATGACACGGAGAGGATACTTGCAGAGAGGCACAAGTGGAGAGCGGTGACGTGTGTTCAGGAGGATGCTCTTGACCCAAGGAGTACGAACCCAGAAGAAAAGAGGGAAGTCCGGAAGCATATCAAGGCAGCGCAGAAGGCGGGGTGTCGGATTGTACAAGAAGATGGTGTACCATCTGAAGACGTCAGGAAGCAAATCGACGACTTAGTTGAAGAGTGGAAAGCTGGGCGAAAGGGTGTTCAGGTCTGCATATATGACCCACCTATTGGCTTTATACACTGCTGAAACGTTTTTGTCAGGTACATGTGACGCGTGTTGAGCCATGGAGAGACCCTCAGCACCGCAAATATTTTTACGCTCTCAATTCACAAGGAAGAGTCATTGGCTTCCTCTTCCTATCCCAGATTGCAGATGGAGGCTGGGCAATTAAAGATAGCCTCGCATCCAACGACGCCCCCAAGAATATTACCGAATGGCTCATCACTGCTGCTATCAACGCGATTGGAGAGGAGGGTGCTCCTAGACTCACATTTGGTCCAACTCCTGCTTCTAAGCTCAAACCTGCTGACAACGCGAAGATGAGTGGGACGACATATCGCTTCCTGAGGAAGACGTACGGTGGGATCGAGAGACGTGTGTTAGGTAGTAAGAGGGAGTTCAGGGAGAAGTTTGAGGTGGAAGGAGAACCTATCTACGTGTGCTTTCCCCCCAACGGTCTTGGCAGACATGGCATCTCTGCATTGATGAAGGTTTTGACTGATTCAGATTGAGCAAATGATGAAGTATCGTTGTGACGATTGTACGAATAAAGGTGAATTTGCTGTCAAATTTTGTACCGATCTTCAACTGTACTTGGACAATTATTGTAATATTTTCCATGTAGTTAATTTAAAGCTTTGCTTTCTGCACCTCACTTGAAAATTTCACTTGTCAAGCATCTGTGAGTTGCTTCTTGTCTTCTCGTCGCCTTTGAAATCAGCTGGTCTTTGCCACCTAACAACTACCGCTTCGTTGGATCCAATCTCTTTCCTAAATCATTTAATTGATACGATATGTTTCGAGCCGATCGAGTGAGAATTAGAAAAAAAAAGTACGGCCCTACTATGATGATCTGACGGGTAAATGCTTTTGCTCTTCAATACACGGTCAAATAGCGGCCAAAGAACAATAAACAACGAACGACGCGTCATAATCACGTGTAAAAAACGCGCCCTAAACCCAGAGAAGGGCGTGCTTCATCTGCTTCATCTGAGTTGGTCTGAGTTGGTGCGAGGCAGAAGACAGCACCATTCAGCAGTGGTGAAGGTAGCTACCGCGTTCCGTCACAGGTTGAGCACGCCAAGGAAGAAACTTCAGCGGCCGTAAGCGGTTGCCTGGCTGATACGAAAGGATAAACAAAGTACGCATAAGTTCATCGACGAGAGGGCGACGCACTTCAAGTTGGTCCTCATTTGAGCTCCATTTCGCACAGATACGCGTAGAACGCATGCATTGTATTCGTAGTGAATTTATAGAAATGTGGATTGAATGAGTAAATCGTAGGGAGAAGCAGGGACGAGGCCATCCGGATTCAGTGGAGATAATCGGTCGTGACCCCCCGCGCCTATAAAAGGACGACCGGCCGCGTTTTTGTAACTTGACTCCCTCTTTGACCTCTTTCCCCAACCGCAGTTCTCCCCAGTCCATCCCCAAATCTCCTCTTTCTCACCTTCCATCATGTCCATTACTCAGATCAAGGCGCGCCAGGTGAGAACGACTCGCCTCCGGAATAAATGCGCATATAATGACCATGCTGTTGATGGCGTTGATAGATTTTCGATTCGCGTGGTAATCCAACCGTCGAAGTCGACCTATGGACTGCCAAAGGTATAGCTGATTTTTCATAAATACTGGTCGTCTAGAATGTTAATCTATATCTAAGGTCGTTTCCGTGCATCCGTGCCCTCCGGTGCGTCCACCGGTATCCACGAGGCCGTTGAGCTGCGCGATGGCGACAAGGCTAATTATGTTGGCAAGGGTACGCAACTCAGCTTTCATTCATCTACACAACATTTAAATACTTGATTTTTTCTTCCTCTTTCCATAGGTGTATCCAAAGCTGTTGAAAACGTTAACACCAAAATCGCGCCTTCTCTCGTCGGCAGCGAGTTCACCGTCATCCAACAGACCGAGATCGACAACCACTTGAGGAAACTCGATGGCTCACCTAACAAAGGCACACTCGGTGCTAATGCGATCCTCGGTGTCTCTATCGCTGTCGCAGAAGCCGGTGCTGCTGAGAAGGGTGTCCCTCTCTACCAGCATCTGGCTGAGCTTGCAGGCGTCAAGCCTCCATATATCCTCCCCGCACCATGCTTCAATGTCATCAACGGTGGCTCGCACGCCGGAAACAAGCTCGCTTTCCAGGAATTCATGATCATCCCGACTGGTGCGAGCTCCTTCACGGAGGCGATGAAGATTGGTTCGGAGACGTACCACACCTTGAAGAAGGTTATCAGCGCCAAATACGGTATCGATGGTGGGTCGCGTTTTCCGGCCCGATATTCAATGACGGAAGCATTAAATATATGATTTTGTGCCTCTACAGCCGTAAACGTCGGTGATGAGGGTGGGTTTGCCCCGAATGTCAGCGGTGCGGAAGAATCGCTCGAGCTCTTGTCCGAGGCCATCAAGAAGGCTGGCTACGAAGGCAAGGTCAAGATCGCGCTCGACGTTGCGTCGTCAGAGTTCTACAAATCGGACGTCAAAAAGTACGATCTCGACTTCAAGAACCCGAACTCGAACGAGAAGGAATGGCTTGAGCCGGAAAAGCTTGCGGCCAAGTACATCGAGTACATCGAGAAGTATCCGATCATCTCCATTGAGGACCCCTTCGATCAGGATGACTGGGAGGGTTGGTCACACTTCACGAAGAACGCCAAAATCCAAATCGTCGGTGATGACTTGACCGTCACGAACCCGCTCCGTATTAAGACAGCCATCGAGAAGAAAGCCTGCAACGGTCTTCTTCTCAAGGTCAACCAGATCGGCACTGTCTCCGAGTCAATTCAGGCGTAAGTTACTCAGCTTTAGAAGTCTTGGTATCGTTCTCTAATGTGTTTTTGTGATGAAAAACAGCGCACAGCTCTCACAGTCCGATGGTTGGGGTGTTATGGTCTCGCACCGATCCGGTGAGACAGAGAACACTTTCATCGCCGACCTTGTCGTCGCTCTGAGAACCGGCCAAATCAAGACTGGTGCTCCTGCCCGTTCTGAGCGTGTCGCGAAGTATAACCAGCTTCTCCGCATCGAGTGAGTGTTATTGCTTGATCGAATAAACTGACCGCGGCTGACGGTGCATATAGGGAGGAGCTTGGTAGCAATGCATCGTACGCGGGTGAGACAGGCTTCTCTGCTGGTCTCACTGCGCCCGCTTTGAAGCAGTGAGTGCTGAACGTTGTCGGTGACGGTTGTTATGTATATAGCAAAGCCAATGCGGGTGGCGCAACAAAAACGAAAGAATGCAAGCGCATGTAATCATCTAGGTGTAGTAGCAAAAAGGCTTGTTGAGTTGGGTTCAAGTCTCCGATCTATGAAATGAAATGTGCATTTTTCCCACACAAAGCTTCGATTTCGCCATTAATTTCCCAGCCTGAATCATCATCACTCAGCACGCCACCTGACGGCACCGAATGATGAGCCCAACCAGCCAAAAGTGGCTTACCTCTGACTCTGTAGGCGCGTCATCCCTTGCAGATCTTATCTTATCTTACACCGCCCGCTTACCGCAAGCGCGACTCACTCGAACCGAATCTCACAGCTGTTCTTGTGCGGCTGACACGATTGCCGCTGCCGAAGGTCGAGTTGGTGAGTGACTCACCCATTCCCAGTCAAGTCACCTTAGCCTGTGCAGTACATTACACTAGAGCAGCTCGCTCCCTGTTTTAGTCGGGCTTCTTATAATTTATAGGGCTCTCTCTTGTCTATTGCCGTACTCCCATCCCCCTTTTCTCCTTGCCAACGAAGAGCTTTTGACTCTGACTCGACGTCCACCCTCCGAGACACGTCCACGACATACGTATACGCATACGATAGATACACAATGAAGACCATCAACTCGTCCACTACCCATTACTCTATTGTCATGAAGCAACATAAGTTATCGAAGAAAGAGAAGTCCAAAGGCACCGGCGCAACTACCCGGAAAGGTGTCCCAACCCAGACTCGTACGCAATTTCCATCCCATCATTCCTTCTTCCTACTGATAACGTTTACTTCCAGCTACAGTGCAGCAACATAGCTCGCCTAGTTCCCTCTTGATTCCGTATAGGCCCACGGAGAAACACAGGAAACGACACAAGAAGACCGGCCCAGGAAGCGGCGTGGGTCGGAAGCCTGGTGCGGGCATCAGCGAGGAGGACCTAGATGACGTGGAAGACGTTCTAATGTCTCCTACAGAGACCTTCAGCTCTCTGGCCGGGGACGGCGACTCGGGCGAGGTTTGGGCTGGAGCTGGCATGTCGCCCAGGTTAGAGGACCTCATTAGCGTCCGGGTGGCGAAGAATCGGAAAGGCAACAACCGTACGTCGAAACACGATCCTAGTTAATATCAGACTCACGCTGACTTGACATACTCATTCTTCTTGTTTTGTCCCCCAATTGTGGACGCGACAGACTTCGAATTTGTTCCCCACCCGCAACTCCGCTCTGTCATTGCTCTCGACGAGTCCGAGTTCGCCTCTCAAGGGACGGGTGCGCAGCTGCGCGTCCCTCAGCCTCAGGATTTTGTCGCGGAGGATCTGGAGTGGGAATACATCGACGCTGAGGATTCGGAAGAGACGAGCGGGTCTGAGTCGGATGGAGTGAAGAAGAAAGGGCTGGGAGGGACGGGGATGTCGTATGCACAGGCGCTTGCGGCAGAGCAGTGAGAAGATGGTGCTGTGGATATGTCGTTGGGTTATCGGTCTTCTGTTTGGGATTACATTATCGATTTTGCTTGGATAATGGGGGTGTATGGAAATCGAGGGATTTCTCGACTCTCTAACATATAAGTTCCATTTAATATATCTTCAACACCGGATTCCAGTAGCTTACGCATGGAAGATGTTTCGGTCATTATGAAATGGAAGAATGCAATTGCATTAATGGTTGGTAGAGAAAGCGCACATACATAGACAACAGGCTGGTTTGGAGGGCCCACAAGAGACCCAAAGATACACACGCCGCATTCGCCCCCTCTAGCCTGGTACAACAGTAGTACTTCTCGAAAGTGAATCGCTAATCCTCCAAGGGATGGTGGAACAACCCAATCTGCAACATGATAGGGCAACGATGAAGCAATGAATCATGGTTCACATAGGTTTGGAAGGTAACTGGGTGAGCAGCACGCCAAAACGCTTCTTGATAGTGACACGGTGTCTCGAGAACTTGTCGTCGGGTGAGAATCGAGCTACGAAGACGAAACACGACATGCAATGGAACAGATTTGTAAAAAAGTTTTGTAAGTGTCTGCTAGAGTTGGAAAGCAATACGGCAACGTACCAGGATGTGCCGATATCGAGACCTTGCGGCCATCTTTACCCTCCGTCAATTTCTAGAACAACAATAAGAGCGCCTCTATCAGCAATGCTCATAGACCAATCGCTAAGGGCACACCTTCAGAGTATAGACTCTGTTTCCTTCCCCATCCAAAGTGTACATGAGATGCATACTTGGTGGTGCTTTGTCTAGGGTGGCTCGTTATTGAGGGGCTACTAGTAGAAGAGAACGCACGCTAACTTTGAATTTGGAGTTCTCAGAAAATTATGCAGCGCTTACGTAAAAGGCAAGTCGAAGCCCTACTCAGACTCAGACTCAGACTATTCAATCACAAAACAAATATACACTCGAGACCTCGTCATTAGGTATATTCCACTAGAATAAAATCTAAAACTTGTTTTCTATAATACTCAAAGGCCTATCCCGGGACCGAGGTGGGGGCGCCGCAGGAGAAGCAGGCGTCCGAGGCGTGCGCAGCGGCCGTGTTTGTGCCACCTCGGGCACCCTTGTGGGGGCAGGTTCGTTAGGCTCCGGTGGAATCGAAGTGGGTATCCTCGCGTTTGTTGTTGAAATATCTGAGAGATTGGGTGGGTTGCGAGTGAGGACTTGGTCGAGAAGGAAGCGGAAGTCAAGGCCAAATTCATGTAGAAGCTACAGAAGGGATCAGCCGGCTAGACAGTTTGGTACTGGGGTGAACGTACCTTCTTGTTCAATGCATTAGTTGTCTCAATGCACTCGTTCACCGTTGCTTCGTCCACGTCCGAACTAAAAACCTGCTTGCGGAACATGTCCGCGAAGAAACTAATCTGATTCTTCGCCCATTCAACGAAAGCTTGACGAAGCACGAAATCAGTTTTAAAGGAGATCGAATAATAGCTGCGCGACTCACATGAGGTTGCATCATTCTCTTTGAAGCTCGCAAGGAACCAATCGGCCGTGTGCTTGATCCCAGTGAATACGACTGTAGCGAGATCGGATATGTACATTTGAACGTGGCCTTCGAAGCGTATCATTCGTACTCGCTGACGTGTTAATGTGGATCGAGAAGTCAAAAAAGTTGAACGCGCCGCAGCAGATGCCTGTAATCGGGTGAGCAGGTTCGTGAGGCTGATCGTCGTCGTCTTGCGGATGGAGGGGTCGGATAATGCTGATAAGAGAGATGATGTGAGGGACGATCGCAGTACTTTTAATTTTGGTTCCAGGCTTGGTGCCGTGCCCTTCTTTGCTTCACCTGATTTGCAGAACAGACGTTTATCAATCCAGTCAATCTTACAGACGAAAACGAATTATTACCCTCTTCCACTAAACCAACCGCTCTGTCCCATTCACGAAGAGCGATCGCCATTGTGAGTTTATCCGTCAATTCATTGACCCATAGAGCATCTTTGTCGGTCTTCTCTTGAGCGCCTCCCATACCACTCTGAAGAGCCAATTCAGCCATCCAATCTGCCGTAGAATCAATATCGAAAGCGAAGGATCGCCTCTGGCAAAGAGTAAGTAATGGAGACTGGATATGCTTTCCAGAGCATATAGAATAACAACAACTCACGTCGCCTCCACCAACGAATAAGGTCTTTCTGCGTTCGTGCTCTCCTTCTCGTTCCTTCCGTTTTCTGGCAGCGAGCTCCTCCGCAACTTGCCTGAATTGCGTCAGAAGCACTTTCTTGTCGGCCGCGATATCACATCTAAAAACATAGGTCTCCTTATTGTTCCTAATTTTGAAGACGTTTGTCATAGCTTAATTGTACAGGTTTCAGGATTGCCTTTCCCGAAGAAAAAAAAGAACACAGCTCACTTGCAGTATCCTTGGTGTCCAGAACGAGTATGTCGTTCAAAGGCCAGCACTTGTCAGCGACCAGGTTCGGTCGATCTGCCGTCCTTCGCGCCCTCTTCCGAGCAACGAGAACTGAGTCATCCAGCAAAACGAACTTGACAGAGTGCTCGACTTTATACGTTGCCGAGTTTAGGCTGTAGATGCCTTCTATTTGAGTAACGATGTGTCTGCCTGGAGTGGCCGGCACAAATTTGGAAGAACCTTCGATTTGGGAATGAAGAGTCTGCATCTGGCCAGCGTAGAGTACCCGGAGGTCGGCGACAGATGATCGTTGGGTTCGTCTTCGGTCTGAAGGAAAGCATTCATGCGATCTTCTTGAAATGAGAATCAGCCACTTACCAGCATGAGAAACGCTATCGTCAATATGTAGGAGAGAAGGCATGCTCTTCCACTCCGACAAACTTTCTTTCAGCTCTAGCAAATCGTTTTCCAATGTTCCAACCTCCTTGGAAATGTTCATGAATTCGACATAGCTGATACAAGCACGATCAGAATCATAAAATCAACGGGTCCATAAAGACTCACTTTTTGAACACGTTGCGCTGTAGGTCAGCATTCGTATCACTTCGATACGTATTCAGTGAAGATTGCAGCGCTTTGAGTTCTTCCTCCGTCGAGTTCGCCATCTTCTGCTTGAGAACTACAAGCTTCAAATCACTAGTATTGAATTAAATTAAAGCAGCTTTACTTACAAGCATCCGGGTCAAATCCGTCGCCTTCCAACTCTTTCATATCCTCCTCCCTAATCTCTTGTCTTCCTCGAACATCCCTCACACCCTCCTCATCACCATACCCATATCCATATCCATACGCACCTCCCGCCCCAATCCCCGTCCCAGCAGCCCCTACCCCCGCAATACCATACGACCCCACAGGTAACGCAGGCATGGCCGGTACGCCACTCCCGTCCTCAGCAAGCCTTGGTGCCGAGATATCTGCATAGCGCATGCTCATGCGCCGCTTGATCTTGTCGTCAACACGAGACTTGCGGGTGCTCCGGGCGCGTTTGGCCATGTTGGTGGTTGAGGGCTGTTTGGACAGCTTTTGCTGCTGGCGGGTTGATTTTTGCTGTTGACGCTGGCCATCGGAGGGCCGACGTGTGCGAAGTGACTGCATTGAGCTTGTATGAGCTGTGTAATGGTAAGTAGTGAGGGAGGTGAATGGAATGGCGATTGGCGCGTCGCGTTGAGCTGGGACTACCGTCACTACGTCCCCATGTCATCGTGTCACGTAAAGCGCTGGTCTTGATTGTATCAATGTATGCGGCCTCCTCTCACTCGTCTTCAAGCAATATTAATGTATCTTCCCAAGAAATACGTGTGTGTTGGGACTTAAGTACAGTAGGATACTATGTACGTTGCTATACACTTCTTCAGTTTTCCTCCTCTTCGCTTCTAACTTACGGAAAAAGAAAGGCGTTTACCAAAAATAAAGTAAGGCGACGTTTCTCGGCCCGTCCCAGCGAAAGCACCAACGACCAGGAGACCGTGAACAGCTGGTCTGGTGACACCAATCCCAAATTGTGACACACTTGAAGGATAAGAAACAGCGAACAGAAACCTAGGCACAAACGAAAACAATTGAAGGAGAAAGGTGAGGTGACAGTGGAGAGTAATCAGACAAGACAACCGAGTCCGAATCTGAAACGGAACGATATGGTAATGGATACATGGAAGCTGAAAAGAGCATCGTTGTTTATTATGCCTATGAACGAAGATGTCAAAAATGCACGTCTGGTACCATGAGAGCACATGCGCACATACATCATGAACTTTTGTATCACTGAGTAGCTGCAGCAGCCGCTTTCTCCGCTTCAGCCTCGTTGGTCTTCTCTATTGCCGCTGCGTCTTCCTGCTTCTCTGTCGCTGAGGCTGTCGGCCCAGCCCCTACAATGTCGCCGTTCTTATCCGGCCCAGCCAACGACCCACCCGGGACATGGTTATCGCCGTCAGCGAGATTTGGATCTCCAACCTGATGGAAGTCTAACGCAGGGACCGAGTAAGTGAAAACGTTTCTGCGAGGATCGTAAAGAACGCACCTAAAATTTCGCTGTACATCATCACTTTCCACGTGTCTACAGGAAGGTCTGCGTCGTTGAAGCTCCAGTCAAATTTCTCTGATGCTTCCGGCTCATCGGTTTCATCGTGGTAGGGTGAAACGTATGCGTGTGCAAGTGCGTCAGTTGCATTGACTCTCTTTTTAGGATCGAATACGAGCATCTTTTCCAATAGGTCAAGGGCTAGAAGAAAATTTAACACATCAAGGAACTAATTAATTGCATAGATGCACTAACCGTCCGGGTCAGTGCACTTGAGCTTTTGGTTGAAAGGCACTCGCTCACGCTTTGGCAAACTCTTGACGAAACGGAGTGTCTGTATTTTAGCGTCAGCATCGATCTCCACGCCAGTTGAAGCCGTAAGACGCACATTTTCACTGGCGATGGTCGCAATGACATCGTCGGGAGGCGTGCCTAACATTTCGGTAATAATTGAAAACTGATTGACATCTGTGGTGCAGATGATGAGCAACTGTTCCAGCAACGTAAAATTAGTAAGTGACGCACGATCTTTCCCAGGGAACAACGGCTTTCCTTCCAACATCTCAGCGAAGATGCAGCCCGTGCTCCAAATGTCAACTGCAACATCGTACTTTTGCCAGGTCAACATAATCTCCGGCGCACGATAGTATCGTGTCGAGACGTAACCAGTCATCTGAGGGTCTTGAATTCGCGCTAAACCGAAATCACAAATCTAATAGCCATAAGTTGCAAGCCGAACGTCAAGATCAAGATGAATCTCGCCTTCAAATCGCAATTCTCATTGACTAGGATGTTGCTAGGTTTCTAAGCGGCGATTAGCATCGAACACAGTGGGGTAGATACTGCGGCTTACCAAGTCTCGATGTACGACTCCAGCAGAGTGTACGTATTTAAGTCCTCGCTGTACCAGTAAGAATGTAATCCAAACAGTCAACTTCCGAGATTGACTTACAAGAATCTGATAAAGGAAGTATTGGATGAATTGTTTTTCAAGAGGTCGAGATGTAAGTAATCGGTGTAGGTCTGTTCCCAGCAGTTCGGTAACAAAGTAGCTAATTGAAAGCGATCGCGTAAATTTCACCATCGCCAACGAGCACAAAGGCACGCACATATCCTCTAACGGGGAGATAAAGACGTCGCTGAGGCTGATGATCTATGGATGCGCAGTCAGTGAGCCGGCGGCAACTCAAAAAGGATAGCGCATACATTCTCATGCTGTATATGCTTCAGGAGCTTCAGTTCTCGATATGTTCTCTTCGCAAGCACTGGAGTACTGAAGGGCTTCATGATCTTCTTCACGGCGACCGAGGAGCCCGTAAGCTGATCCTTTGCCGAGCTGAAACCCAAGCCGCATACACATCACTGAACACGATCAAAACTTCGACATAGCATTCAAACGTACCAAACCAGACCGAAGGCACCTGATCAACAGAAAGCGTATTAGTCTTATGAACAAATCACAGCTGAAGTAGTAGAAAGCTCACCCATGCCAACGGGCTGCAAATCGACATAGCGAGTAGTGACCTATGGAACAGATAATTTTATACAGTCTTCTGATTGCGCCACGAATTTGAGAGTCTCGCACCTCGAAAGACGTCCCAAAAATACTAAGTTTGACGAAAGACATCGGACGGTAGTAGAATGAGAAAGAGGCGAGGCTTGTCGGTCTACAAAGTGTGCGGAAACGCCTTGCCAGGGGTTGGGATAGGGCACGGGAGGGTCAACGGCACGAACTACAAACGTTCTATCCGAAGCCCGTGGTTGACACAAACGGTGGCGACGCTGGGATACTGAAGACAAACGACTTTCACGGATGCAGTGAGTACAATCGAGCCGGATATGTGCGATGTGAATGAAGGGAGAAAGAAAAGGAAGAGAAAGCGAGATCGGTCGTTGCGCTCAAAGCAGAGGACGTTCGTTGAGAGAGGAGAGGAGAGTGCCGCCGGTGTGCCTGTGGACTCTCTAGTTGTTGACCCACGGTTATTATGTAATCGTCATGAACAACTCCCCGCCTTTACCCTTTACTCCAACTGGATCTAATAATCTCTTCTTCGCTCCGGTTAGCCGATTTATCTCAAACGTAGTCCACAAGCCACATGCAAAGAATACGGTCGTATATACAAGCTGTGCAGGTACATGGACGAATCTCGGACGTCACGAAACACGAAAAACAGACACCAGCCAACTCAAATTTAGCTCTCGGACACAAAGCGGGTTCTTGACGACGTCATCAAGCCCGCCACCTATGGTCCCACGTCCATCCTTGCATCAGCATCCATCATATCGATAACGGACGAATCTTTGTACCAAGCGGCTTCGAGCTCTCTTCCGAGTGCCTCTCCTAATGGCCACGGGACAGCGTTCCCTATTTGCCTGTGGATCTGAAGGAGGCAAACAAGGTCAACATTTTGTTTGACAATATCGGAAGAAGACGGGCAACTTCGTTGTTACTCACGGTGGTCACCTTCTTATCCAACGTGATAAATTTGAAGTCATCTGGGAAGCCTTGCGCTCGGGCGAGCTCACGTACACTAACCATTCGGTAACACTGAGCAAATGGTGTGATCAAGGAGAGATATAAAACCGAGTCGTAGATGAAAACTAACCCAAGGGTTGAGAACCTTGCTCTGTTTTGCGGTTGGATAAACATGAGTTACGATGGCGTCGAACCATGCGTTAGGATCCAAGCGTGTATACATCTCTATAGAGGTACGGTTTTTTGTGTTAATCTTTCTTGAAGCTTCTATCTCGCCCGGAATACTTACTGGCTTTGTACCCCCTCCTGGCATTAGCTGAACGGGAATCCATGGTCTGATTGTCCCAAAGTCGCGCACGGCGTTGCCAATCTAGTTCATAAATTACAAGTTCAAAATCCTTCAAAACCTGTATGCAAACCTTTGTATGTAGCATTTGCCACCAGAGGCACGCCCCACGCTCTCTCTACAATCTCATCTTTCACGCAACGCGTGAAGTGTTGCAGATCTGTGGCTGGCCTACGGCGAGCTTTTGCTTGGAATGCTGAGATAGGGTCTTTCTCATATGGGACACCAGGCAACCCGCAGGATAGTTGCTTATCTTTGTATCGACTCTTGACTTGCATGATTCCTAAGACCGCTCGCTCGCCAAGCTCGACCTCTTCCTCCTCAGTCTTCTCGTAAAAGATATGGGGATTTTCCCTAGACACAAAATTAGCCTTCGAGAAGTGGCAATCTAGGGATACAGACCGACCAGTCAAACAACTTCAAGTCAGAGATGGCTTCCTCAACGGTTATGGAAGGCAAAGGTGCGATGCCACGCTGAGTACTGATTGGACAAATAACTTCGCCATTCGAAAGACTTATTTTGGTGATTTTGGTGATTTCAAAGTCGTGAGTCCGCGCAGGAAATTCCGGGAGCGTCAGACCTGCCTTAGCTGCGTACATAAAGAACCGCACACGCCTCTGCGGAGTACCGTAATGAGCAGCTTGGAGAAGACCAAATCTGAGTTGATAGCTAGGGGAGTGAAAATATATTAATGGAAACGAGTATGGTCTACGAAAAAGCCAAAGATTTACCCAAGAGAGGTGAGAGCTCTGCAGACGAATTTGATGCCTCCTTGTTCGATTCCAGGGTCGATAAGTATATCGTTCTGTACAACAACGCCTACTTTATGTCTCACGAACCCTTCGACATTCTCAAATAGGCAGTACTTTGGTTTTAGATAGTCTACCCAGGATACAACATTGAGGTATTGTTCGTTTAAGGGATTATCTTGAGTCTGAAAACGATTGAGAGATGAATGCGGTTGACTGGTTCGAGTGAACTCAGACCTACGACACATCTTCAAGAAACACAGTGACATACCACGGAAAACCGGTAATGATACAATCTATATCTCCTGGCTTGGGCGGAGGCGGCAGGCCCTCAAGATCAGCATCGATCTCTCGGTCGACCACACCAGTCATGGCATACTTTAGCACGCGGTTGGCACATGTATTATAGACGACCGTGTCCGGGGAGTTTTCTCTGAGTTCAGACGGGTGTCAGGAAGAAATCATGTAGATAAATGAAAAAGAAATTGAACCTGATCGATTCCGCTGTGCTGTGGCAGATTTCAATTGCATGGGTTAGCTTCATAGCTCGATTCTCGCAAGCCCCCATTACGAAAGCGCCGCATCCGGCGAATGGATCAAAGATCCTCAGTGGCCGTTCCTTCCGCTGTTCTCTCCAGGCAAGAAATTTCTTCGAATTGTCCAATTCTAAGCTGAAGCAGCGGCACTGAATGAAATCTTTGGAGGTAAGAGGTATCAGAAACCCTCTTCGTGCACGTCTCAGATTTTTAGCGCGATGTGATATGATATAATGTTTCGAAGAAGCCGAGAGCCACTCGAGAACGGATATCTTGAGTTTTGGCCTTTCTCGCATTACGAAAATCTTGCCGACAATTTCAGTCGAATCAAATCTGGCTGTTTCCTCTGTGAGCACAAGATGTCGTTCCTAAAAGTCGCATTTCAGCACTCATGTTAATAAGACACAGAATATACAAATACTTACCTCGTGTATTGTTATTTCTGGGTAGTCCTTTTCCGGTTCGGCCTTCCTCCTGACGTCAAGCATCCGTTCCAGAATTCGCACTTCGAGCTCAAATCTATCACCGAAGTCGTGAATATGCTGTATATATCCGATTGAAGCTGGGCCTGATTGCTTTTGATGCAGAACAAAGTCGAGGGCGTGATATGCTTCACCCTTCTGCTCGAAACCACAAAATTCGCCCTCAAATTTTACTTTACTGTACGACAGAATCTCGGATTCACGCTCCGTCTCCCTTGCAACGCATGAACTGCAGGTCGGGCCTGAATTAGTAAGTTTCCAAGGATCGTCCTGTTCTTTAGAGATACCAAGAAAGATGCCAGAGGGTATTGTGTAAAACATTCTATCACACGGGCGGATTAACGAGGACCAGGTATCTACGAAAATAGCAACTTACGAGTAGAAGAATTCGTTGTGCATGATGTCAACAGGGCGTACGCCGGGTTGTAGTCTTGTACAGATGCACCGCCCGAGTATGCATTGAATTGGAATATCCTGGCATAGATTTGTCAGGAACAGCTCTTGCGGGTGCGCTGTCTCAGCGAGTGGCGTCTTAGAAGCATGCTGCATCCATTGCAAATGCGCTGTCTGACTTTCCTTTTTCAAGGCCAAGATTTTGCCAATCCTTCGACAACGAAGAATTAATCAATAATTTTATGTCCTCGAGAAACATCAGAACCCGTACCAAAATAAGTCTGCAAAATATAAAAAAGGGTTGCCATTATTTCGTTCCGGAAAAGTTGGTGGCGGTTCCTCACAATACTCTCCTATAGGAACAATCACGAAGGCATTCACCTTCGGGTTCAATATCTATATCAGCAGAAGCACTTCCTGGAAGGGATCGAATTAAACTTACCATCATCCGGACTCCTCTGTAGGACACTTCATTGTAATACGTCCCAGAAGATCCTCTACTAGTATGTCCTTTTATCCTGTGTCTTTCGTCGAAGGCCGGACGTTGGGCAACGGAATCGTGATAAACTTCCAATAGATGGTTCATAAACTCTTTGTATTTATCGAATTTGACGAGTTCTCTCCGAGAGACATCATCAACGCTTTTTACGGGACTCCCGGCAACTTCGATGTTCTGATAGTTGCGCCTAGTCAAGCAGGCGATATAAGGTGTAACGCAAGTCGTAGATATACTACTAGTCACCTCTTGCCCGTCGTCTACCAGATAGTCTTCTTCCAAGTCGGGGTCTTGTGGGTTTCCCGCGTTCTCTGGCCGATTGGCCGGTTGTTCAGCAGCATTGTTGTTCACTTCCAAATCGTTAGAGTCACTATCATCTTTGGCGTTTGATTCAGCCGGTGCATAAGGTCTATGTAGCCACAAGTCATCGTCAGTTGCACGGGGTCTTTTGAGGTTTTTGACCATCAAAGGACAGTAAGATGGATGGAAGGCTAAGAGCTGAATTCAATGCGAAAGGCGGACGCGCCTTGCCACCCTTCCTTGACTTCATGTTCCCACTCTCCAAGTATCTGGATACGCTCCTGTCTTCGTTACCACCTCATTCATGCTCACAGGATGATATAGAACGCCTCGTAGGTGCTGTTGTCGAGGATACAAAAACGATATCGTCTACAGATAACAGGCGAGCTCAATGGGAGCTTCTGCTCCGAAACGAGGTTCTGTCGCTCGCGCAGTCCGAAGGCGTGTACCCCGATGAACTGGACAGCTCATACTATAATTCAATATGCACCAAGCTGGATATAGTGCTCGCATTTTCCGAGAAGAATGCAGTGGACTCGACTTTTCTGTTCACCATTCTGCAAGACCTACTGGAAACTCAAACCATTGCATCGTGCTCCCACATTTTTGCTTGGATCGAGCAACGAACAGACCGGTTAACAAACGGCATGGTATCTGAGAAGGGCAAGGCGCTCATGATATTGCGGACACTCAATGACCTGTTACGAAGGATATCGAAGACCGGGGACTCGACGGCGTTATGTGGTCGAATCTTGACGTTCCTCAGCGCGGCATTTCCCCTTGGAGAGCGGAGTGGTGTCAATCTCCGTGGAGACTACGGACCTCAATGGGACGGTGTATCGTATACGAATGATTTGAAGGTCCCGGTCATAAAAATGGAAGTTGACGAGACACAGGTGAAGGACGATTCGCAAATGGCGGTCGACGGCGAAGGTGGTCAGGACGCCAAAGCGGGAGAACAGGAGAAGACAGCGGGTAAGATTGAGGAAGATAAGAAAGAAAGTGAGTGGTAATTGACTGGGTTTCCAATATATACTCAAGTATGATACAGATTTCTATAACACTTTCTGGGCTCTCCAGCTTCCGTTTTCCCGACCACCTCATATGGCGACTCCCAATGCTTTTGAAAACTTGAAGTCTGCTGTGTCGACGATTATGCCCGTCATCAAAGAAGCGACAATTAAAGAACGGGCTATGATGGGAAGCAAAGCTATGACGGGAAATTTAAAGCGAAAACGAGACACCACACCTGCACCCATTGTAGCAGAAGGCGATTCCAAATATTTCTTCGCAAAATTTCTTACTAACCCGGACCTTCTGGAGCTCGAGGTTGGTACTTTTCTTCATGTTCGTGCCATGTTTCGAGACTTATCTTCATCGATTAGATTGCAGATACTTCCTTCCGTCGTCAATTTTTGATTCAGCTACTCATTCTTTTGACGCACCTTCTCCAATTTACGAAGGCGGAGAAAGCGAAATGGTACACCCCACGCAATCGGTCTCTGCAAATGGATTTCACATTGGAGCCAGATGATGCGAAATGGGTGCAAGATACTGTCACTAAAGTCTACGACGAGCTCAAGCAAACTTCGCCAAATGGCAGGGCATTTGCAGAGACTGTCCAGACCATCATTGAGCGCGAAAAAAACTGGGTTAGGCTCTCAGCACGGTGCTTTCAATGAATCTGATCGAACTCATATCATGTGTAGGTTAGATGGAAAAATGGCATGTGCGAGCCATTCGACAAGCCACCATTAATTCCTCCGATCCAAGAGAGAGCCGCCCCATATCTCAAGAAGATGAGTGAGCCGCTGGAAGAATACGAGCATAAATTTGGATCGGCAGCCCTGACAGAGATCTGGGCGATGGGCTACAGAGGTCTCGATGACCTCGAAAACTACTTCAAGTAAGTTCACGAGTTGCATGCATACTGAAAGTATTTTTGAACAATATCCATAGTCCTGGGGATGTCAAGGACTTTGTCGGTGGAATCGAGAAAGAAAATAATCGTATCAAGCTACGGCGACAACAACTTGAAAAACAAGCTCAAGCGAGGATCCGAGCAGCTGCAGCAACGAAGCCTACCCCAACACCGGAACCAAAGCCCATTTCTTTACCTGCACCTGCACCTGTCCCTGTCGCACCCGCCCCTCAACGTGTCGTCCCGCCAGCGCCTGCTGCAAGTCCCCCGCTTCATCCGTCTCTTCCTGCGAAGCCAGGGACAACACCGGTGGTATCTCCTATTGCTCAACCTTTGTTAGCTCCCACACCCCAGCAGACCCCAACTCCATTAACACCTGCACTCCCGGTAAACTTAGAAGCTAAAGATCCTGTGATCATGAAGGCGGAAGAAGTAAGTCCAGATAGTCTATACTAATTCGTACGTGAGGTTTTGACAGACATCGCCAGAATAAACAGCGTCTGTCGTGGCTCGCACTCCGCCTTGCTCGCGACGAGTATCTCCATCATTTCGGCAAGATCGGAAATGGGGACGTGATCGCGTTGGCTCAAGAAATCGAAAAAGAAAAGGAGCGTGTTTCCAGGGGAGATTTAGTTGCCACAAGCGCAGAAGTACCGCCAAACAGGTCAAATGCATTGTCTACGGATCTAGGCGCCTCACAGTCTGCCATATCGTCCGAAACCACTGAGGTGGAAAAGGAAAAAAGTCTGGAACCGAAGAATGCCGACGCCACCATCGACAAAACAACTGCTACGACCGAGAGTAACTCAATAAAAGTTGACTTGTGAAAGGTTGTAGAGGCCTTCGGAACTCTCACGTCTTTTGTATGGTCGACGTCAAACAATCACGTCTAGGCCCGCGCTACCTATACACTACTACTTCATTTCGCATAGCCCGTATAAATGCATAACGCCGAGTCAATGATTACTTGTATCATTCGAAGAATGACCAGTAGCCTTCCGCAAGATTGGCGCGAAATTTCGGAAATCGAACGCAAGCAAGTTAAGGTGTGAATAACTTCAATTCTGTGTCTTTTTATCTGCCAAGCTTCGATGACCTTCTCCAGATGGATGTTGTCATCAGGCACTTGAAATACTTTGTGAGATATTTTGACCCCAATTTCTCGTTCAAAACGCTAAGCATAACTCTCAGCCCTCGTACTACTTCAGGCTGTCAAATCAACAGAACGAGAATAGCTCAATCCCGCCTTAATTATAGCGCTCCAAAAAGTCAAAGGATCACGCGACCCTTTTCCAATGCCGATTCGTGATAGTTTGATCATATTTGGCCTGACTGGCGGGACTTGAGAATCATTGTCTTTCACAAGGTGACTAAACAGAGTGCTTGTAAGTGCGAAAGGCTTTAGGTTATTATCATCTGATCGTTGCTGCGGAGTTCCCACCGTAGAATGTCCGAAAGGGCACCGGACAAAATACGTGAGGAATGTACCCATAGCGCTGGTTGATCCGTCAAGTCTTTGCAGTGTATTCGAATCTTCCAGTAGAGAGCCAGCCCTAGGGAGACTTTGAGGTTACTCTTAAAACCTAGTCAAGGCCATTTCATCGTATACTTACTTTCTTGCGGTGTCTAGAGCATCGTACAACATGGACATTAGGACATGCAGGATATCTTAATGGAACATTTAACCGTGAAGAAAAAACCTAGATTGAAAGCACCCCTCCGATGCTCACCTCATACCCACTCCTCCCGCCCCCCACTTTGCCAAGTCTCTGCGCTTGTCATCTTGAGGAGCGCTTTTCCCTAGCTCATCTAATCAATGCGCTTGGAAGTACCAAAATAGGCCAATGGGAAGCTTGTGACGACTCGTCTAATTTTAGATGAGTCACCAAACTCCCAGGCGCGGTGTATGAGGTGATTTCGGGTACTTTTGTCGCGGTGCTAAGCCTCACCGTCTTCTCTTATTTTTCTCGCGCGCCTTTGTATGTGTTTCCTTGGTCTCGAGCGTGGCGTTCACAGCGCCCGACGATGCCAAGATGAAGCGCGGACCACCGACGTCCCTTCAGGCGCTACACACCCCACGGCGTGGGCATGTTTGCGTTGCAGGATGGCTAGTACTCGACAGACTCGGTGGGAATCATACCGGACGATGGGTATAAAGGAAGAATGGAAAACGGTACAATATCTGCAGTTTCGAACACCTCGGAGCAACATAACCTCGTATCAGCATAATCTTCGTCCTCGCTTCTATACTCATTCACGATGTTGTTTAAGAAGAACTTTGTCCTCTTCGTCCTCGCGGCGGTCATGGCCACTGCTGCAGCCAAGCCGGTAAGTCAAAAATTCACCTGCCCGTTTCGTTCATAACTTATGCTTTCTACAGATTCCAGGAGTAGCGCTTAGCAATACAGCGGTCAAAGTCGCTACCCCAGAAACCCTCGTTCGAGGCCGTAGCCCCGTCAGGGTTTTTGAGAGGGAGCCTAAGCACGGTGATTCAGGGTCCCGCGATCGCTTTGCAAAAAGACGTCACGGAGACTCCGGCGAGCGTCTAGCTGCCCGCCGCCACGGTGATTCTGGCGAACGCGGTCGCAGCAATGACCGTCTTGCGAAGTAAGTAGATCAAGCTTTGCGTAAAGTGAACACAAAGCTTATTTCTTTCCTTTCCTTTCTTTACCACAGACGCCGTCATGGTGATTCTGGGGAGCGCGGACGCAGCAATGAACGCCTCGCCGCTCGACGCCACGGCGACTCGGGTGAGAGAGGTCGGAGCCAGGACAGGTTTACGAAGAGACGTCATGGAGACTCCGGCGAGCGAGGTAATAGTCATGATCGCCTTGCTGCTCGCCGTCACGGCGATTCGGGAGAGCGAGGCCGCAGTCAAGACAGACTCGCAAAGAGACGTCATGGAGACTCTGGCGAGCGTGGCCGTAGCCACGACCGCCTTGCTGCTCGCCGTCACGGTGACTCTGGTGAACGTGGTAGGAGCAACGACCGCCTTGCAAGGTAAATGATATTTTAAATGCAATCGGTACTTGTGATAATCGTTTCCCTTCACCTTCACAAGGCGCCGACATGGAGATTCTGGCGAGCGAGGCAGGAGCAATGAACGTCTCGCTGCCCGCCGTCACGGCGATTCAGGTGAACGAGGCCGAAGCAACGATCGTTTGGCCAAGAGGCGCCACGGAGACTCTGGTGAGCGTGGTCGTAGCCACGAGCGTCTTGCAGCTCGCCGCCACGGTGACTCCGGCTCTCGCGACCGACTTGCGCGCCGCCGTCACGGAGATTCAGGAGAAAGGGGCCGCAGCCATGACCGTCTGACCAAGAGGCGTCACGGAGACTCGGGCGAGAGAGGTCGGAGCCAGGATCGTCTCGCGAAACGCCGCCACGGAGACTCGGGAGAACGTGGCAGGAGCAATGACCGCCTTGCTCGTCGTCGCCACGGATCGGGCTCTCGAAGCCGTGCATGAGTGAGCACGAGGGACGCTGACTCCGGCAACGGTAAAAGAAGGAACAGGAGTTTCGTTCGAAAAGCGGGCCGTTGAATTTTTGACCGGGAAATTGATAACCTGTCCTGTATCTTGTTTTCTGGTTTGTGTTTGTGGGAACTTGTACTTGTAGTTTTGAACTCCTATGGACCAAGTGTTACTATTACGATGTACTTCCGAATCGTACCGAGTGACTCAATGGAATGATATAATGACCCCTATGCTATGCTATAGAGTACGGACGTTGAATATCGCTGGACATGTGTCGGTGTGAATAAACACGACCTTTTCTCGGATGCCGGACCATAATGATTATGAGCATGTTCAGACGAAAGCAGTTGTTTGCCCAATTTAGAAAGGTGCGATCAATGGAAAGGGAAAGGAGGAAGGCGGTCCGCTTGGGACGGGGACGGGGCAGATCGACATCAACATCTCGAAAAGTGGAAGAGGCGGAATCCCAGTTTCGCATAAAGATTCGATCTTCGTCCTTCCTTGACTCTTCCGGCGCCCCTCTTGATTGACGACAGACAATACACACACTCTATTGACAATGTCTTCGCAACCTCTGAAGGTGTGTGACATGGAGCTTCGACATTCTTAGTCTGGTTGCGCATTCATTCATATCTTTATTTCAGCGAGTCATTGTCACCGGCGGTGCAGGCTACATCGGTGAGTTCTGTCTCGTTGATATCTTTCGAATCCGTCGAAATTGACATCTTGCGCCCCCAGGTTCCCATATTGTATACAAGCTCATCCAGACTCACCGCTTCAAAGTCATCTCCATCGATAACCTCCACAACGCTTACGAAACCTCCCTCCAACGCGTGTCCAAACTCTCAAAGGAAGAGCTCGCGCCTGATGCCTCAGACGAATGGATTGAATCCACGTTTATCGAATCGCATACCTGCGACCTTACGAACTCACACGCCGTACGAAGTGTATTCCAGAAATACGGGAAAGGCGGGATCTGGGGTGTCATCCATGTCGCTGTGCGTCTTGGTGGAATTCGGAGGTCATTTTCATGAAATTCATGCTGAATGTCCACTCAGGCATACAAGGCTGTCGGAGAGTCGACGGTCATTCCCCTCACATACTATGCCAACAATGTCTCAGCGACCGTCTCGCTCTTGCAAATCATGGACGAGTTCGACTGCCCTCGGATGGTCTACTCCTCATCTGCAACGGTGTACGGCACGCCCCCAGAGATCCCTATCCCCGAGTCTACGCGTTTGAAGGCTGACAGTCCCTACGGAAAGACGAAGGTGATGTGTGAGACGGTGTTGGAGGACTTGTGCTCAGGTAAATAAAATGCGTCCTCATATCTGCGGTTTCTTTTGTCTCAGACTAACTCAGCGCCTGTCTTTAGCATATCCTGATCGATGGCGCTCCATCTCTCTCCGGTACTTTAAGTAAGTTCTACCATCATAAATAAAGCCATCACCTACTGACATGACTGGGCTCTCAGCCCCGCTGGCGCTCATCCCTCCGGTCGGTTCGGTGAAGAACCCAGAGGCAGACCCGGAAACCTGCTCCCACTCCTCGCACACATGGCCATCGGGCGCGTCCAAGAAAGCACCCTAAAAGTCTTCGGCAATGATTATCCCACCCAGTAGGTCTCCGTATCACTACATCATTATCTCGTAACGCTTCGTACCCTGCTGCGGATTTGCGCATATACCCACCATGCAAATATCCAAATCCAAATCTTTTGCTCGGAACAGCCCAACACTCACGCGAATTTTCTACTTTATTCTTCCCTTTGTATCTTAGCGACGGAACCTGCGTACGCGACTACCTGCACGTCCTCGATCTCGCCGCAGGCCACCTTTTAGCGCTCGATGCGTTGGACGACGCGTCCGGATTCAAGAGCTGGACATCCGACTCGGGGAAGTTCAAGGCGTATAACCTCGGAAAGGGTAATGGTCTGAGCGTATTAGATATCTTGTCTGCGATGCGTAAGGCGACGGGTTTCGATTACAAGTACGAGATCATCAGTCGTCGGTACGTCCCCCTTCTTTCTTTCTTTCATACCCTCGACGACTTAGATAGTTAATCTTGCTTGTTGTATTATTTTTCCGGTTTTGCAGAAAGGGCGACGTCCCGTACCTCATTGCTGAACCAAGTCTTGCACAGAAAGAGCTTGGCTTCAGCGCCCCGCAAGACCTCGAGACGATGTGCCGCGATCTTTGGAACTGGCAAACTCGGAACCCGCAGGGCTACGATGGACCATTCATCGAGGGTGATCTTACACAAGCGACAAATAAGGCAAAGGAGATTATTGCGAAGGAAGTCGTCGCGGTTGAAGGGAAAGTGGGTGGGTTAAACGGGCATGCGGCGAAGACTGCGTGAGGGGGGCAGTTTTGGGTAGGTAGTGAATGTTGTGGCTGAGAAAATAATGTGGAAGTAGGACATCGCATGCATGCGGTCCGCAATGGATCCCATTTTGATTAGATAGGTTTTGTATTTGTTTTCGTTCAATCATATTCCTAATGTTTGTGTTATAATGTGTGAAGTGCTCAAATGCTCTATCCACTAAGTGCATGAAATTGATCTCAACATATCATCGGATAGTCAAGAATGGATTGTTCGAACAAAAGAAATGTCTTCTATGATACACAGTTGATTTACACATGTTGTCCTCTACAATACATCGTTCCGATATCTGGAATTCTGATATCATACTCACCTCTCTTTCTTCCTCAATCAACTTCCAAATCTCAGCCTCACTCCTTGCTTCCCTTACCCTCAGCTTCCCCGCCGTTCTCCACAGCATTAACATCAACCTCGATAAGCACCCTCCCCTCCTCCACCATCTCCCCCTTCCGACATCCCACAACTCGCACAACCCCACCCACCTCAGCCCTCAACACCGTCTCCGTCTTCATACTCTCCAACACCACCAACGCCGCACCCTTCTCCACTTTCTCACCCTCCCCAACCTTCACATCCACAACCAAACTCGGCATCGGAGCTCTCAACGTCCCACTATTTGCGCCTGCAGCGATTTTGGCGGCGGTGGAGTCTTTGAGGGAGAGGAGCCATGACGGGGGTGGGAGGTGCAGGATGGTGCGATCCCCGTTGTGGAAGATGTGGATGCGTTCGGTACCTGTGAGTGTGGTGCTCGGGTTCGTGGGCGTTGCATGCGGGGGTTGGGAGACGATTGTCGTGCGCAATTGGGAGTTTGAGAGGGTGGAGTGGATTGTCGAGGTTGAAGATGCAGGGGCCGATGTAGATGGGCCAATGGGATGGTTGAGTGTAGCGGAGACGGAAGGATAGACGGTCGTGGATGTTGGGGTAGTCACTGTTATAGTGCAGATAGAAGGAGTTATGAACTTGAGATGCACAGTGGCTGGTGAATCGAAGGCGTCGTGTTGGAAGGTAATGAGACGCTCGTAAGTGTCACCGCCAAACCGACGAGGGCCGAGCGACGACCATAAGGATGATGACTGAGCAGGAGGGGCGATTTCACGTAGCACAATAAATAATCCTGCTTGAGCCAACACTTCTGGCTCTGGCTCCGACACGACTGGGAACAACTCGTCGTAGTGTTTCTGTCAAAATGTTAACTCTCAACTAAGGAGATATCAATGTATTTATGGATACCTGAATGAATCCGGTCTCAACCTCCCCACCGATAAAATGTGCGTTCCCAGCCAACGTCCTCAGAAACTCGATATTCGTTGATACACCTACAACTTGATACTCTTCCAAAGCCTTCCTTAGATACCTAAGAGCCTCGTCCCGATCCCTCCCATGCACGATAAGCTTCGAAATCAAAGGATCATAGAATACCTCGATGTTTGATCCTTGAGGAAAACCTTCTTCAAGGCGGACGGAGGACGATGTTGCTGGCGTGGAAATATGCAATAGCGGTCCGACGTCAGGGAGGAAGTTATTTCGTGGATTTTCGGCGTATATGCGTGCTTCAAAGGCGTGGCCCGTACGAGTGATTTGATCTTGGGTGAGTGGTAATGGATTGCCGGAAGCAACCTGAAGTACGACTGAGTGACCTGTACGTTTTTCAATCCGAAAGATACTTACCTCGAGTTGCCAGGCTACGAGATCCTGACCAGTGATCATCTCAGTCACTGGGTGCTACAGGTGCGTGTCAACATATTGCCTACGTAGGATAAACAAGGACCAAATCTACCTCGACCTGAAGCCTCGTATTCCTTGTGGCCGGATAAGCTTGAAAATCCCAGCAGCAAGACGAGTTCCACACTCACATTTCCATAAAAAAGAACTCCCCTGTATCATTGTCCAAAATGAACTCGACTGTCCCAGCCCCCAAATAGTCCACCGCCTTCGCTGCCGCAACTGCCTTCTCACACAGATCCTTCCTCAATCCCTCCTCCAAACCCGGCGCGGGGGCCTCCTCGATGATCTTCTGATGCCTCCTCTGCACCGAACAATCTCTCTCCCAAAGGCTCACCACATCTCCTCTCGTATCCCCAAATACTTGCACCTCCACATGCCGCGGCCGCACGATGTAGCGCTCCACAAGAACCCGCGCGTCGCCGAAGCTCTTGGTGGCTTCGCGTTGCGCGGACTCAAGTTGGTCGAGAAAGTCGGTCTCGGCGCCTACGATCCGCATACCTTTTCCGCCGCCGCCCATGATGGCTTTGATGAGGACCGGGAAGCCGATGGATTGGGCTTCGCGAAGGAGGCGATCTGGGGTTTGGTCGCTGCCGTGATAGCCAGGGACACAAGGGACGCCCGCCTTCGTCATGATCTCTTTAGACTCACTAAGAGGCACATAATTTGTAAATTTGTAGCACTATATAATCGTAGGTGTATGCGCACCTCTTAGAGCCCATACTCTCGATTGACTCTGGTGAAGGTCCAATAAAGACAACGCCTTCCTCACCCAACCGACGCGCGAAGTTGGCGTTTTCACTTAGAAATCCATATCTAACCTACCATTTCAGTGCTGTTCACATTCAAGCGAAAGAGGATCCATTCATACCCTGGATGAACGGCCTGTGGTCTTTCGTTTTAGCTTCCAGATCATCTTCATGTTTCAAGTAGCCGCCGCTCACCTGTGCCTCACTCCTCCGAACAACTTCCAGAATCTTATCAACTCGTAGCTAGTTCAAGCAGAGAAGCGCAGCCGATCACTAGTAAGAATCCAATTTACGAGACCTAAAACCCAGTCTCGACTGAATGCAACTCACATAACTCTCACTACTCGGCGCCGGACCAATACAATACGCCTCGTCCGCCTACAATAATAGAAATCCATCAAGTACCACCGTCTCCGAGAATTCCCTTAAAGAATTGGAACGCGAACACAGGCGAAACGTACCATCTTAACGTGCAACGCTTCCTTATCCACCTCGCTATAGACTGCGACTGTCTTTATCCCGAGCCGGCGCGCGGTGCGTATAACTCGGCAGGCAATTTCTCCGCGGTTTGCGATGAGGATCTTGTTGAAGAGAGGTTTGCGGCCTGGGTTGGGGTTGGCATCGGTGTGAGGATGCGAGCCCGACCCCGAGCTACTATTGAGGTTATACGAGGTTGAGGTGGTTGAGACTGTTACACGTTGTCATCGGTTTTCTACTCATAGTAGATAGAAAGTGAGACGTACCAGAAGTGTACGCTCTCATCTGCTGTAACCGTCTACCCCCTTCCCTTCCCGAAGCACCAGCACGAGCATCATACTCTTGCACGCATCTTCTCCCTCCTATCGATTTCTGATCCTCAAGCGCCGTAGAAGCACTCGTACTCGACTTCGGTTGCATGTGTACATGCCTGAGCCGCTGTCCCCCACCCCTTCCGCGTCCTAATAAGCCACGGACACACGCATTCGCGCTTCGAGACGAACCAGACAACATTCTCAAGGTGCAGTCAAGTCAGTTCGTGTCTGTTACGACTTTGTTCTATCCTCGGTTGGTTTGGTAGGTTTGCGAAAAGTGGTGATTACAGCCAAGGTTTAGAAGTGCGAGAAAAAAAGTAATTAGATATCAAACGTAGTGGGATGGATGGACGGAAACAACTGTATTACAACGTCTCCATCATAGAGTTCCGGTGAAGGAAGGGAAGAACCGAAAGAGCCGGAACGCGGTCCCATGACCGCATGATCCGCACCCGCGTATGCGCGCTCGATTGACACCACTCAGCCATTATCATCATGCTCTAAGCTGTGGTACTCAGGAGACATTTACTTGATGCGAAAGCAAACATCGAAAGAAGGGGCTAGGGGATAGAACGAACAAAGCCTTCAAAAAAGTTTGAAAAAACGGAAGTCGAAACAACAGAATATGACTTTCGAGCAAACCAATGAAATCGATGAATAAGCAAACACGGCACAACGCAGACGTCAGCCAAAGACAGATATATACGAGTGCCCGTCGATTGTGGCACGTATTATAGGTTATAATCCGATAAACCAAAACGAGGGAAAAATGAATCGTTTTCCCAAGGAATCAGTGGCCCAGTGCGTGGCTCATTATTATCTCTGCTAAATTTAGTTTAGTTATACTCCTTGCCAGCGGGCGATTGGTAGAATTGATTTACCTTCCTAGTAATGTAGACTTTCACCTTCTCCGTGAAAAAGCGAAACATTCCCGTCAAGTCCGACGACATGAATGTCACGATTACAATAGCCATCACTGGTACTGCTATTTCCCAGAAGCTAGATAAGGAATACTAGTAAAGAAGTCTGCCGTGAAATCGGAATCGGGCGCTTACAATACTTCAGAATTATTATAAACAGTGTCTTGCATGCTATTGAAGTTCATTCCCTACCGTTTCCAACATAAGCACTGCTTTCAATAAGAAAGAGTAATGACGTACAAAGTAACCTGTCAATAATGACAAAGGGAGGGAGATTATCGTCGCCAATGTCAAACGGCGCCTTGTGCGGGGACAAAAGTATCAACGCTTGAACGTGGAGGGAGCACGACTTTCTCGTACATTTCTTTATTCATCTCGTACATCTCGAACGACGATATCTGCGATCTGATCAACATATGAAAGCACCACGATTAAGAAAATCCATACGTTCAAGTTGTAGTTGATCACGTTCTCAGAGACACGCGAAAATAAGTCCAAGCTACTGAGAATGTGGTCCATATGGTCGTGAACGTCTGCTAGATTAATCTTCGCTTTGAGGCTCATGAAACCCGCGACCTTAGTTGATGCTGTCCCCGAAGTTGAAGACGAGTCGATCAGAGCGGCGCCACGATCATCATCGTATTCCCTTAATCCGTAAATTAGGGTCTTGATGGGTTTGAGTGTCTTCTTGAGCAAATTAAGATCTCCGGCGATGAGGTGCACTTGGATAAAGCTCAACTTCATTGAAGCATGGAAGGACAAAAGATGCTCATACAAAGACGAACTGCCTCAGCTTTAGGCTTGACAAGCATAACTTCCTCAATTTCTCGGATCCTGGTCTGGTATTCTCCGATAACCTCGAAAGCCTCGTCGACAGCTAGAATATACTCAGTGTCATCACATCCGGAACGTGCAAAACTTACTTAAGGCAAGTAAATTCTGGACAAGAAGAGAGGAATCGGAAGTTAATTTTAAACCTGAATATACCTGACGCAGTCGAGTTATGATGGGCGCCGTAAAGTCTATATCGGCTCTTGTGTTCATCGATATTATAGTGCCTTTTCAATGGTCAGTTCAGGGTTCATGAGCCGCTTCCGAATGTTCACTTACCATCGCGGAAGAGGAAAATGAAGAAAGGAATAACGTCGACTGATAGGCACTCACCACTTTTCTGCTGCTCAATAACTAAGCACTGAGGAGCTTGTTTCTCCTGCTAGTAGATCTATTAAATAGTTACGGACGAAATGACATTGCTACTTACTGAACGCAAAGAAGGTACTTTCATTTTTCTACCTCTTCGAATCATCCCCATTTCGATATCGTCTGACGCTCCAAGTCTACTTGGTGAGGCCGCCAGGCCAATGAGAGCCCTCTCCTCGTCGTCTGATCCGCCCATTTCGTCCGAGGTGGATGAGCGAGACAATCGCAATCTGGCCTGCGCTATAGGCTCGGCATCGCCGTTATTGCGTATAAAAGTATGTCGGGCAACACGTATGAAAAGATGCTTGTTGTAGTAATCAGCCTTTGAAGCTGAGAATGGTACTCTTGGGTCTAGGACATCCTTCAGTGCCAGTGGATGAATATCTGGATTATTGTCAACGAGGAAACCGAGAACGTTTAAACCTCAAATACCACTCACTGTACTTCAGTGCAAGCATACATATAACATCCCAGTTAATCCCTCCAATATTAAACCATCGAACCTTCACCCATGGCTCCCTTCTACACGCCCCCTCATCCGACAAGAAATCCGTAAACGTCCGACTCTGAAAATTCCGGACACTCAACCCCACCGAGCTGTAATCCACCAGCTGAATCGTGCATTGCTGCTCGGTGCGTTTGTATTTTCGGAGCTCTCTCGGTAGATGCCGTTCAATATCATGCTCTATGCCTGCACGTGCACGTTTCATGAGTATCACTTTCCAAACAACGTTACGGAAGCGCTCTCGCGGATGAGTGTTAGGCAGGAATTGGGCAGAAGTGCTTCCGCTTGTCGTAGAACGAATGGGTACAGCGGGTGCTGATACTCCTGGAAGCTGCATCGAGTGTTGGTTGGACAACACGCTTGAATGGGAGGCCAATGAGATGTTATCGGGGTCCGAGGTACCTATAGAACTTGGACACATGTCTTGCAAATTCAAAGGTTCGGAAGGAGGAATATCTAGATATCCACTTTTCATGAGCTCTGTCGTTGAGCTGGTACCATGTGTGGTTCTAGCGGAAAACAAGGGCTTAGTCTTAGTGACATCTGAGTTCTGGTCCCGGTCCTCAGCATTTGAAAAAGAAGCAATGCAACGATCCCCCAATTTTCTGAATCCAGTCCTTCGTGGCGGCATCTTGTAACTTCAAAGGGCTGGGATGTTAATACAGCCTAGGAAAAAAGGGTTAGCGGTGGTGGATTATGATGGAGTCTAGCGTAAATCTATACCTTGGTTGCTCGCGAGGTAATGCAGAGCAATATCAAGCACAGGTCAAGAATGCTTTGCCTCCAAGTGCTCACAAGTGGATGAGAGAGGAGAGAAAGGGAGAGGAAGGAAGAGAATGAGTACTAAGAAACACTTGGGGCATTCAAACATCGTCCACCCCTCCTTCAAGTCCTTGCCCCTTCATCCCGCTAGGGTTTGGGGCATACTCACTAGGGTATTGGGCAAAACCATGAGAGGAATCAAACTGTATTCTCGTTATGCAAGATACCGTTCAGCATTGTCGGGAATGGACTTACAAGGTAATAATCTCGCCAATGAGCATACCCCATTCTCTCTCGAATACCTGCCCGTTTCCACCCCCCAAGCATCCCAAAATACTTGGATCCACTCCGAGCCACGAACACGCGTTTCGAGGCAAGTTCGACAGTATGACGAACTGCCTAGACGTCCGACTCCCAAGTCTATTTAATTCTTCATTTAGTCGTCAGTTTGAAGAGTGCGGCTATAAGACGCAGCAACAATCAAGCGAGCTTTCGACGACGAAGTGAGACCAGGGAAGGCGCAAAGCACGTCTGAAGTCCACCGTCCAGTATTTTTTTCAGCGGCATCAACGTTTGTCGTGAAAGTGTGTGTGGCTGAAAATAGAAGTGATACGCGCGCGTCTGCGCGCCCAGCGTCTAAGTAAATCTAAACTCGCCTGGGAAAGAATTGCTTTATTTGGTCAAATCGTGACATCAGTATTCTCACGCTCACAAAATTTAGCAGCCATATACATATATAACAGCAGACAAAGAAATAAAAACGAAACAGAGGAGTGCCATTAAACAGAGAGTATAGAGTAAAGCACGTAAATGCAAAACAGGAAACGGAAAGCAGGGCACGCAAAGAAAAAGACGAGAGAAAGGGGAAAAAATGATAAAGACAGGAGGAATGGATTGAAAAGCGAATACTTGTGCTATGATATATCCTTAGTAATCCTATAGGTCGAGTCACTCAAGTTCACTGAAATGCAACGTTGTATGCTATAAGATTGTAAACAATGAGATAAGAAGGGATTAAAATTAAGAAAAAAAATACAACGATGCAAAGGAGAGGTTCGTGTCCAAGTCCAGTCCGGTTATGAAATTATGAATATTGAGAGAAGAGAGGAGGTGGGGGTGGGATGCGTCAAATGAAGAATATCTCTATGTTTACTACATTAAGGGAGGGGGAAGGGACCCAACCATAATACCCTGATACCCATCCAGTCTACATAATCACACAATCCTTATCCTTTACACTCTTCCCACCCGATCGCTCTCCATCCCTCGAATCTCGACTCAGTACCGCGCCATGGCCCCCAGGCTGCTGGATCGGCCCTCCTTGGGGCGACTTAAGCCGCTGGATCGCACGTTTATCACCCTGGTCAGCGGCTTTCTTGTACCAATCCAACGCGCTGCAATAGATCATAAAGAAAGAAAGGTGATCAGTCGAGAAGGTTCATTAAAGTACGAGAGAAACAAAAACAAGTGTATACTCACGCATCGACATTCTGCGTCGTCCCAATACCTGTCTCCAGGAAATATCCGCAGGTGTACATCGCCTTCACAAGCCCCGCCTCTGCCGCTCGTTCTGCCCAAAGGAACGCCTCTGTGTCGGATTGGGGCAAGACGCCGGGTGACCCGACGAGGTACCATGCAGTTAGAGAGAAGCAGGCATCGCGATGGTTTTGTTGGGCTGCGATATTCTGTATGAGGATGTTGGTGGTTAGTAACACATAGACGGAAATGGGACGACGATGAAGATGAACGCACGTAGTAATGTATCGAAAGCGCCGGGTCAGACGGACAGCCCATCTTCCCATTCTCGTAGCAGAAGCCTAGCTTATACGCGCTCGGTGCATACCCCAGCTCCGCGGCCTGAGCTAACAACTCCGCCGCATACTCATTATCCACAAATACCACATTCTCCACCCCTCTCTCATGCAAGAGAGCTAACTCATGCAGCGCATGCGGGAACTCGGCCGAGGCGTGCTCGGCGGAGCGTTTCAGCCACTTGACGCCCTCCTTGGGCCGCTTTGAGAGGCCCAGCTCACCGTTCATCTCAGCAATCCCGAGCCGGTACATCGCGCCCGGGTGTAGGGATGTCGCGGCCTTGCGGAAGAACTGGACGGCTTTGGCAGACTCGCGCCGGCAGCCCCAGCCGTTCTCGCAGCATGTTCCCGCGCGGTAAGCGGCGTCGGGATGTCCGTGCTTGGCGGCGAGGACGAACATGGGGTATGCTCGGTCAAAGTCCTGTTTGCCTTTGGGGGTGCCGATGCCGTTGGCATAGCAGTCTGCGAGGAAGTATTGTGAGGCGGCATGTCCACGGTCGGCGAGCCGCTTGAGGAGGGTAATAGCCTCTCGAATAAGATCGTCGCGTTTCTCAACGGCGCGTTCGATTTCGATCACGTTCCCAGCAGTCTCGGCAGGGATTGGCATAGACTTGGAAGCATCGATCATGAACACAGCGAATTCGAACTGGACCTCAGGGTCCTGCGTCTTCTTCGCATTCGCACGATAGAGTTCGAGCGTCTGTTCATGACTGAGCAAAGATGCCTGGTTCCCTGGTCGAAGATGGGAATGGTCGAGGAGCGGCTGTTGCTGCTGCGGAGGCGGAGACGGCGCGCGCTGGGATCGGCCGGCGACAGACTGTGACATGTACTGCTGGTCGTACGCACGCGGGTTCTGCGCGAAGAAGTCATCGTCATCATCGTTTACTCCTAAGTGCGGTGACGGGGTATTCTGCTCCTCGTCAGAGTATGAGTGGGTAGGTGGAGGTGGGAGTCGGCTGTTGCGGTCCTTTGGGCCAGGACTCTGCTCGTATTGGTATTGTTGTTGTTGAGGTTGCTGCTGGTATTGCCGTGCATCGTCAAAGTAGCCAGGATTGTTCGGTGGCGTACCGGGATAGCCGCTGCGTCCACCTTGCCTCGAGGGTAGGGAGCCATATCGAGAAGCACGGTTGTCGTCGTAAGTGTCTTGGGGTTGGAAAGCGGAGTTGGTGCTGTAAGCGACGGATTGGCGAGGGTCGAATTGAGAGTCACGGTCTCGACGAGGAGGATAGTAGTCGAAGAGAGGACCGTCTGGGTTGTGGTCGCTGTTGGGAGGATATGGAGGCTGAGCGACGCTCATGATTGCGAGTGAACTTTCTGACGATGTGGGAGACGGTAGGAGAGAGGAAGGGAGAGAGTTCGTGAAACGACGTCACACAAATGCGTGTGTACACTACGCTTGATCGGTAGTCAAAAATGCAGGGTCGCTGGATATTGTTTACTCGACTAAGACAAGGACCTGCCTTATGGTGAATCGGATGCCAGACGATGTTCTGTTGGACTAATGCTGGCTACGGAACGAAGATGATTGTCGAGGAGGAAGGAAGAGGAAGGAGAAGAAGATGGGAGTAAAAAGCAGCGAAAGGAAGCGTCGCCAACAGTGTCAGTGTGCTCAATGGGGCTCTTCCTCAATATAAACCACTTCTCTTCCTCCTCATCGCTCTCATCAATTCCTTTCACACCATCCACATCCACAGCAACAGCGTCATCATGGTCCGTATTTCATTTCATCGTGTAGCATATCCAACTCCTGACAGTACAAATAGTCTATACCTTGGGAAGTCCGTATGTCGCGCTCCCGCCAGCAGCCCTACTTCTTCAACAAAGACAATAACGAGTCGAGCTGGACCAACCCTGCAGGCCTCTCTCTCGATGAAATCAAGGCGTTGCCCGGCGCTGAGTTATTAGGTGTCGAGGGTGAGAAGCCCCAGCGCGTCCGTGCGAGCCATCTTCTCGTCAAGCACAGCGGCAGTCGTCGGCCATCAAGCTGGAAAGAGGTACGAGCATCCGCCTCTTGCCACTTTAACGGCTTCAATATAATAACAATAATCCCATCTATAATCACCACTTCCCCAGGACAAGATCACTCGATCCAAACAAGACGCCATCGAGCTCCTCCGCCAGTACGAAGTCCAGATCAACGGCGACCCCGCCAAGTTCGGCGAGTTCGCCTCCCAGCACTCGGATTGCTCATCCCATTCGAACAACGGTGACCTCGGCTGGTTCCAGAAGGGCATGATGCAGAAGCCGTTCGAGGACACGACATATGCGCTTGAGGTCGGGCAGATGTCGGATGTGATCGAGACGGATAGCGGGGTGCATTTGATTTTGCGGACGGGGTGAGGGAGGGTTGGATGCTGAGTTGACGGAGACGGATTGAAGAATACGATGAGCAAGTTAAAGACTGGATGTAACTGTAGATATACGAACGAAGCCGAATGGAAATGTGTCCCCATCGACCATCAGCGCGCGCTCAGCTCAACGCTCACTTGCTAAATCCTATCTTCTCGCGACGTCTCATCTCTATCTCCTGCCTCTGGTACTCCTCCGCAATCTCCGTCTCGGCTAGCAAACATTAATGACTCGGACGTCCTGATTTACAAACGCTTGAAAAGGCTGCTCTGTTCGACGAAACAGCATCTTAGGTTGAAGGTTCCTGCCCGTGTCGCACTCTCAGGCTCTGTATCCAACAACCTTGAAGCTCAAATCCCAATGCCTTTCGACTCGTCCACCCCCCGAGTCCTCACCCTCGCCCTCCTAACAGCATCCTCTCTTGCCTTTGCCTACGCCTACTTCAACAACCGAAAGCTCAAAGGCGCCCCGAATTCTTCAAAAGGACCAGACATGTCGAAATATAACTTGGATAACGTCAAAGTGACGAAGATACTCGTACATCCAATCAAGGTGCGTTTATTTTATATTGTCTACCCTTTCCCTTTGTTAGTCTCGCCCACCCAGTTCTCTACTACTCCCCAGATCTTAAATATGGCCGATGTCATTGACACTTTTGTTTTTGCTGGGGTAATGGGTTTCCTCTTCTTATAGAGTTGCAAAGGCACCTCCATCCCCGAGGCGCGGTACACAAAGGAAGGTCTCGAGGTGCGTCATCTTGAATTTGTACCCAGCCACATGTCACTTGGGCGCCTATCCTCAATACCGCTGTATCTCGAGAGCCTGACGGTTTCGAGCAGTTCGATAGGAAACTCGTGATCGTGGATGCAAAGACGAAGAGAGTCATCACTGCCAGGGATGTACCGAAGGTAAGTACTAATCTTCAATTCCTCAACTATTTACGACTGGAAGATACCATATACGTGTGTACGAAATCTGAAGCTAAACTATGACTTCTCTTTTGCGCATGATACGATCAAAGTGCATATACTGACTCGATATCATTCTCGTAGATGATCCTCATCCACCCACGAATCGTTCTCAACGACACCGACAAGGAAGGCGGTGAGATAGTCATTTCCTTCCCCGCAGACAGCGGATGTGAATCCTTCACCATCCCACTCATCCCTTCCGAGGAGCGACTGAGGACTTGGGAAAAGTAAGTCGTTGCCATTGATGATTGAGATGACGCGAGGGGAAAGAACTGATCGAGAATGTACTCAAACGCCCTCACTCTACTCAAAGGATCGAAGACATCGAGCTCTGGTCTGACCATGTCGACGGGTACATCGTCCAATCCAATTCTCCCACCAGTACCACAAATGACATCCCAACGTCCACCCTCACCCACTTCTTCTCCAAGCCCGTCTTCCTAGCCTACAAAGGCCCACGCCCACGTCCCTGCGAACCTACCTCGTCCTTCCCGTCCCTCAACACGAGCGCGGTGTATCAGGACGGGTATCCGTTGCTTGTGGCGAGCGAAGAGAGTCTTGGGGCGGTGAGTGAGAGGGTAATGAGGGAGGCTTTGGATGGGAATGTGAAAGGGGTGGAGGAGAGGTGGGGTAGGGAGGAGGGGGTGGAAGTGGAGATGGAGAGGTATGTTGTCACCTTTCCCTGAGTTTTTTAAAAAAAAATCTTTTCCGTCCATTTTATCATCTGCCTCTCTTGGTCTTCGATAGCTTCTTTTTTGTCTACATCGAGGTCGCTGTCCGTTTGACGTTCATCCCGAGCGTAGCCTTCGGTCCCCCCTCCTCTCCTCCTCCTCCGGGGACGCGTACAGATCCAGTTCCTTTCACGTTTCATGACCAACCTAACCCATCTCTGACTCCTCTAATTGTACGGTGTGTGGGATCTGCGGATCTATCAATCCACCCCTCACCAGGTTCAGGCCCAACATCGTGCTCAGTGGCGCGGGCGTCCCCTTCGCCGAAGACACCTGGTCCCAAATTCAGATCGGCCGGAATACCTCGACGATCTCGCTCGTCTCAAAGTGTGCACGTTGCTTGGTAAGTAGCCGGAACCCGGTTTGAAAGATCACCGACATTGACCATGACCTGACGTACTCTGTTCTGACCATTGCTCGCGAGTAGCTTCCGAACGTGGACCCCGCGACGGGTGTACGCGACAAGGCAGTTCCGTATAAAATACTGATGAAGTTCCGTACGAAGATGGATCCGGAGAACCCGATGAAGCCGTGCTTTGGTGTCAACGGGTGTCCTCAAGGGTCTATTACCGGTGCCAGCACGGGGGCCGATGCCAAAGACGCAGGCCTGGAAGGAAATGGTATTATCCGAGTTGGTGACTCAGTGAAGGTGTTGCAGTTTCTGTGATGACGAAGGTAAAAGTGCATGCGAAGAGGTGCAGTGCGATAGGATATTTTAAGATTCATGCTTACAAGTCCATGTTGACCGAACTGATCTGCACCTCGGAATTCGGGACAATGAGATGCACACCGTACTGCAGGCGTTTGAAGAGTGTTTTTGACACATTTCTGCGGGCTTTTATATCTGTCTGCGAGCATCGGACGTCGTGTGTTGGGGGTTGCTTCGATATCTGGTGGCCAGTCAGCTTAGTACGATTGATCAGTAAGTAATTTTGAGAAAAGTGTTTATCCCACCCACAAAAAGTCCAGAGGGTAGTTTCGGGCCGGATTTCAGATCCAAGGTGGTGGTAAGCTGTTTTTATAGTGTTTCTGCAGAGAGCGCGACGCTCATTAAGTTCATACACCCTTGCCTAAGTGTATATGTATAGATATACCTACAAGTCCAGGGGTGGCCGGCCGAGAGACTCGCGTGGAAGAGCTCCAAAATATACTATGAAACGTCATAAAGGAATGCTTACTTGGATTGGTTTTCTTCGAGAATCCTGCCGGCATGTTGCGTTGGGGTACGGCACGGATGAATAGACGAGCCGCCGGAATGCTTCATTCCTACGCGCTTCACAAGCCTAGTGGCGGGGGAAGGAAGACAGGAGACGGTCTCGCGGCTTGCGCATGAGACCAACTTCTACATTACTTTCGGGCAGAACATTTTCGTCCATACCCTTTATCCTGATTTGTCGAGCAAACAAAAGTATTTGTCTCAGTCCTTCGTCGGTCCCAAAGTAGCACCGAGTATAAGCAAGCAAGCAAATCCTCGTAGAAACTCTAAAGCACGGAGGCATTTCAGAAAGGTTTGAATAGATCATAGTTGCTCAATATTTAGAGAAGCACATGAGCTGATTGTGAACTTTATCGGAGAGATGCCTGTGGCGCAGGCACTGAGGCAATAGAGACGGTAGTCAGCGGTCAGCGGCCGATGGTCTGATACAGATGATGGTTTGAGCAAAAGAATTGAAAGAGCAACCCAGGAACACAACTGAAAAGGGAGAGCACGTGCTCCAAAAGTATCCGTGCGATAGTTTTACTGCATTTGGATTATCAAGCAACTCACCCTTCCATCAGGACTTACACAACTTACACGCTCATCTCATCGTCCTACTACTAATTCCTCCTCCTCTTCCCTCTCCCGCTCACCATCCTTTCATCCATATCGCCGTCGCTCCCTGTGATCGAGGTACTCACCTCGTCCTTCGATGGCCCTTGCCAAATGGATAGGCTTTGGCAACAATCAGAGCCCGACCGTCGCACCGTGCGGCCCGGTCGTTGACCGCTCCAAGCCAGACGTACTCACTCGTGGCTGCAAGGCAGACCGCAAACGATTTGGGCTCGAGAACGTGCGTCCCCTTTGCTCTTTGACATCCGTGTGTGTATGTATTGACAGCCCTCCGTACCCTTTACCGTTCATACACCAAGTTCGGGAACACTTGGTACGTGCGCCCATGCGCTCGATATGCTCATTTACGAGAGAGATTAATGCTGACTTTGTTTCCAGCTATGTCAACTCAGTGCTACAAGCCTTGTACTTCTGTTATCCCTTTCGGGAGCTGCTACTTCAAGTCGCAGACAGGTCGCATCGAGCACCCTCGCCGCAAAGCTTTGCGCCTTCCAATCCGCCTCCGTCAAACTCCGTTGTCAACCCTCGTGCCAAGACCGCTAGTACTAGAAAGCTTTCGTCGGCTGAGATACCGAAACCGTCGGAAAACTCTAATGGATCCACCTCGTCGTCGAGCAACGCTCTCAACGTTTCTTTCACCCCGCCTGCGTCCATGTTCTCAGCACTTCGTTCGCTCTTTCTCCACATAGCAAGCAATGAATCCGACAAGGGAACTATCGCCCCGCGCGCATTCGTGGACAAGCTAAAAAGGGAGAATGAATTGTTTCGTTCGATGGCGCATCAGGACGCCCACGAGTTTCTCATCTTCTTACTGAACAAGATTGCTGAGGATTTGGAAGAGGAGGCTCGGAATTTGCGTTCCGGTAACTCATCCGGCGAAGACCGTGCGTGCTTAAACGTGTCTAATTATTCTTTGAGAACTTAACTGAAACTCTTCTCAGTTTCGAACTCTGTAACTTCTGCGGGCCCATCGGCGCATAGCTCAGCTTCGTCGAGTGCAAGGTCGACAACGTCGACTTTGGTGCAGGATCTCTTTGAAGGGGTGTTGACGAGTGAGACCAGGTGCCTTACGTGTGAAACGGTATGTTCGCGCTGTTACACGTTGCTGAGAAATTATGCTGACACGTACTTGTAGGTGTCAGCTCGGGATGAAGCATTTTTAGACTTATCTATCGACATAGAGCAGAACTCTAGTGTCACAGCATGTCTAAAACAGTTCAGCGCAAGCGAAATGCTCTGTCAAAAGAACAAATTCTTCTGTGATTCGTGTTGTGGGCTACAAGAAGCGGAAAAACGGTGCGTCAACTGCATGTTTTTTCTATTGAATAGTGTTGATCATCGATGCCTGTCTATAGGATGAAAATAAAACGGCTGCCAAATGTGCTTGCATTACACTTAAAACGATTTAAGTATCAAGAAGATGTCGGACGGTACATCAAATTGGCGTACCGGGTGGCATTTCCGTTGGAGCTCCGTCTATTCAATACTGTCGACGATGCTCAGGATCCTGATCGATTATACGAGCTTTTCGCTATCGTCGTGCACATCGGAAAGTAAGTCCCGTGGCGCGTTATGGCCTCAGCACGTTGTTGATTGTGTGTTTGCAGCGGACCGCACCATGGTCATTATGTGGCAATCATAAAGTCTAATGGGTCTTGGCTCCTCTTCGACGACGACGCTGTGGAGACTATCAAGGAATCCGACATTTCGAAATACTTCGGCGACTCAAACAACGGTAGTGCATATGTTTTGTATTATCAGGCAGTCGACATGGACATGCCGGCGCTAGGTTTGAAGGAGGATCGGATAAGGGATTCGATGGCCGAAATTTCGTCGTTACACGCCCCAGTTCTCCCACCGGGACTTACGCACGAAGGAGATTCCGATGCCAGTGAATTCGCACCTGGTACTCCTGCCTCACCCGCACTATCACGGCCAACCATCGTTCCCGGTTCTCCCCCTCCTCTGAGTGTCTCTATACCCATTCCGGATTCTTCATCTTCTATTCCGGTACCTTTACCCACCCCGATTGCGAACTCGCCCAATGGTAAGGCAGGCTTTTTCAACAGTCTCCGACATAGTCCGTCAAAACACTCGTTCTCTTCCAGTGGGCGAGGGACGACACATTCGCTTAGCACACCTAGTGAACCTGTGCCACCGATTCCGTCGATGTTCACAGCTTCCAATATGACTTCCGAGCCAAGTGAAGCCTCGTCGTCGGCCACTTCCTCGGTCCCGTTCGCTTCATATGAAAAGTCTCACGGGCTAGAAAAGAAGTCTAGTGGGTGGTTTGGGAGGAAGAAAGGTGGAAAAGCTGAGAAGCGACCAGATAGTAGCTACGGTCGTCGACCTGCCACGGCCCACGGGGACGAGACGCGGGAACGTCACAGTTCGATGAGCTCGTTCGGCTTTAGAGCATCTGGATCTACGAAAGCGCCTTCGTCAGAAGAGGCTTCTCGACCTCCTGTCCCACCCCTCAAGCCGCAATTCTCTACAAGCCCTCCTGGACCCTCTCAACTTTCCCCTAGACCACAACAGACATCCAGACCACTACCGGATATCCCCGCATCACCAACGTCGCCTGACTTACAACGGTCCACATCAGCCCAAGCTCCGATACCGCCATCAAGCTACAGACCCCGACCAGAATCCTCCACGATCTCCAACTCAACTACATCCAAGAAAACCCATGCATCTCGGGCCTTGAAGCGCCCCTCCACAGCAGGCGCAACACCTTCACCAACAAAGGAGCGATTTACTCGCCTAGACGAGAATGTCCCCACTCCACGTGTGCCTTCGTTACCCTCAGACTTCCCGCCTCGCACTCCACGCCCGCCACCTACCTCCTTCGATCCGTCGATACCACAGGAAGAACGTGAGCAACGGAGAAACTCTGTGAACGCCACTCCGTTGACACCAACGACGCCATTAAAACGTGCCTCTCGCAAGTTGAGCTTGACGGGGAGTATGTTCAGTTTCGTTCGGAGGGATAAAGACAAAGAGAAGGAGAAGGAGAAGCATAAACGTTCCGAGTCTGAGGCGGTGAATGGTGGGCCGTTATCCTCCAATGGCTTCGTTGGACAGTCGAATGTTCCAGGAATGTCATTGAACGGACGTCTTTGAGCAATTTTCTTCTTTCCAATTCTTACCCAGGAATCCACATCGCCCTCACAGTTTGTGTCGTATGCTTGATTGTTACTGGAATCGCGTATTACCCCTCCTTACTGGATTCTTTCGTTTTTTGCACTTGACATCCAAATTATCTTATCCTTTCATGTTTTTAAAAATTGTTTAACCCTCACCTGTCCTTCTTGCACAACACCTCCATCCGCATCTGTAGAACAAATAGCATATCCAACCCCTCTTTATCTTCTTGCTTTTTCGTTCTTCTTGCATCGCCACTTTCCCTCTCCTCCTCGCTGGTACCCCGCACCCTGAAACAAACCCTTACCCAACGTCTTACATGTCGTCATCTTCAGTTATCTTAAACTTTCCTCCCGCTTTTCCCGTCCCCTTTCACATATCTTATTCCCTTCCATTGCAATTATAGCCCATGTAATCCATCGCATACATCTGCTATCATACTTAGCTTGAACGATGTAAGCTTAAGGTCCTTGAGACACTGGTGCGCTATGTCATCTCTCAGCCAGACTTCGAACCTGGAACAGAAAACGATGTGGATGCAATATCTCAGCTTCTTTGGTATAGCAATGACCGGGGCCAAGCGGCCCGGTGTACCCCTCTCACGACTCATGACCGAATCGGACAAGCTTGGCATCCGATCCCCTTCGTCTTCGTGGTCGTGGTCCAAATAATGCACAACAGATTATCTTTAGATCTGGAGCTCCTTGCACTCTGCTTTTACTGTGTCGATCTCAACGTGTGTGCAAAAAACCTTTTCGTCAATTCATTTCGGTGGTAGGTGGTACGTGAAAGCGTTTCTTCGTAAACAAGCGGAAGTAGATGACAAAGTACAAATGTGTGTGGGTACGTTATGTATACTACAACAAGAGGGGGGCATGCAAGGAGTCGGTCGTTTAGTAAGAAGATGGTATGTAAAGTCAAAGCCACAAGAGGGGTCGGTCATAAGTATCGTCCAGTCAATACAGTTCATAGTTTCTTCGGAAAGCCAACGCCAGCGCCATGCTCCAGAACCCCCGCCCACTGCACCCCGCACCCAGCTCAGCACAGCCCTTCATTCCCGCTTCCAAATTTCTCCCCCAACAACCTTCCGAAGAAATGTCGGCCGTGGCCGAGCAACGATGGACATATAAGCAGTCGAAAATAACATATGACGAGGCGCGAATGTCGAAGTTTGGAGAGAAAATAAAAAAAGGGTGAATTTGATGGGTCAATGGTCATCGCCGACTTTCGAATAGTGGCGGATAAAGAAGGTCGAATGGTCAAATGTGACATAAGATAGCGTCTGCATCCAGTGTGAAAGAATGCGTTATAGTCATTAGTGACTAACAAGGGGAGAAACGACGGGGACACAACTCACAAATAGCGCGTATAAAAAATAAAGCCCATAATCATTTACACGGAACAATGAAGCATGGTGACCGCAATGAGGAGACGTTTATGCGATCACACAGTACGTTGTGCTGCTCCCGCCACTGGTTTCATAATCGACGGGTGTACTCCCTTCGCTCGACGAGTCGGACGAGGATGATGAAGTGGTCCTGGTAGAGGAGACTGAGAAGGTGAGGAAGAAATCCATTGCGAGCGTGAGTGCTTTTTTGGAGATCAGATACTGGTGTTGCTCGAAAGCTCAAGCTCAGGGCGAAGAGAAGACAGAAGACCGAGCAAGGTAGCTATGGGCGTCTACGTTTGTGAGAGAAGCCATCTGTCCCTTAAGCAGGCACTCCGTTTTATACACATTGACATACCCTTGCCCAATCACCGGTACGTGTGTCCCCGTAACATCCATTCTACAATTTCCGGACATTCACATACCTGGTGGATAGCAGCCGACACACAATGCTCATGCAGGGCGGAAGCGGACCCACCTCCATTCTCATTTCACCCATGATATGAATGAAATGGGAACGTTAAATCGTCGCATGGATCTTGGGTGTGTGGAAAATCCTTGGTCTGGAGTTCGTCATAGAACAACAATTAAGAGGGAGTCGTGGTGTGGATGAGATGCCGGGAAGTCGATTACTTCGTAAGGTACTTCGGGACTAGAAACGGGAGCATCGGAAGGGAAATTTCATGTCAAAGAGATTAGGCTTCCCAGAGGATTGTCGGCCACAGGGAAGAACAATAAGCACAAGGTGCAAGCATTTTGAAATGAAACACTGTAGTGCCGGGGGTCGAAGCGGCGGTTTTGCAGCGGGGCTAGGTAAACCTAAATGGAATACAGCTGAGCATGCTTCATAACAAAAGGCAACGCTGGAAGACGACCGGGAAGTCGACCGGTCACTGTTGAGAACGTGGAGAAGTGGTGAGTGATTTCGTCGTGAACAATAAGAATAGGCGATAAGAGTCGGCCCGAGCTCGGCAAATCGAGTTGAAAAATACCTCAGAGTATCAGAGTTCGTTAGATGCATATTTCGAGCTGCAGCAGCAGCCAGTCATCTCGAGAAATTTAGCGATTGATTGGCATGCTGGCTTGACGGACCTTGGAAAGAGAGATGGTTGTAGTAGTCAAGCCGCTACGTATCTCTGAGAAGTCAAGTCCCGAACCTCTCTTTTTAGGCAAAAACCTAGCACGTGCCATTTCGTGTCGGCTGTCGATTTTGCACACAGCATCGATATCGTCTTTGGCTTGAACTGCCATTACTACTGAGCCTCACATTTCGTCACCTGCAAAGCAACTGGCTGAAAGAGCGCCAAACGGCATAGAACGGTGCTTGGTGGGAGAAGGTGCAGACAAGTCTTGAAGCGCAAGGCATCTTTTACAATGTCTGCATTACGAGCCGGCAGCTCATCTCTGGGTACGCTTTGAAAACGTCTTAACTGACTTGCATGTCTAATTTCCATTATAGCGAGCCTTTACAGGCAACCCACGACCTCATCTTCCCTGATATTTACGTCCAGCTTCCACAGCTCTGCGTCTCATCTCGCCGAGTCGCAGAAACAAAGGAACGCCCGCTTCGCGCGTCGAACAAACATTGAGCGCAAAGCTGAGCGTGCCCGCTTAGACGCCTCACACCGCCCACACGTCGTTCTTGGCACGCGTCCTGGGGAAGAAGAAGCCAAGTGGAAGAACTGTGACCTGGCCAAAATCATTGTGTCAAAAGATGAGCTATCTTCTCTAACCCCATCTACGTCATCCGCGTCTCCTGGCACTGGAAAACCAAAAACCGCGACCGCCGGCGAGTTTGACTTCGGCGATGTCGACGTCCCGAAGCACCTCAATTACGGTATTGACAGTCTCTCGAATACCGATGCATCCATCTCCGGCCGTTCTCTCTTCTTCAAAGACCTCCCACAAGCATCGTTCACCGCTGACCTATCCAGCGCCATCTCTGACCCCTACAAGATCCAAAGCATGATGCAAGGCGATTCTGTCAACGAGAAGAGTATGATGGTGGCAGCGATCGAGATGGAACGCAAGAAGGCGGAGCGGTTGGCGCAGGTTGTCGATTTGCGAAATGCAAATGCGAGGGGAATCGCTTTCGAGAACAGAAGGAGAATCGTGCAAGCATTCTCGCCATCTAAGCAAGCTTCGGATTCTGGATATCCCGAGGTACAGGGTAAATTATTCGCTTCCTCCCCCTCCTCCCGGCGGTGGTTATTCTTTGGAGTTAAAACTAACTTGTCGTTTGTAGTCGCGCTTCTGACGCTTAAGATCCGCAATATCTGGGATCATCTCATGCAGAGTAAGAAGGACCTTCACGGGCGTCGCGCTCTCAGGCTACTTATTCACCAACGAGCCAAAATGCTCAAGTACATTAAGCGTGTCGACAGAGATCGGTACGACAGAGTACTTGAACGTGTTGCGCTTGAGCCGGAAGCGGTGGAGGGGGAGCTGGTCGTATAGTTTTCAGGATAAGTCAGAACTATTTGTTTCTCACCGATGCAAGAATGCTATTCTGGAGGTGGTTCTTATTATTGCTGGTCAGCATGCGCTCACAAGTCTTGCATAAGGTGAATCAACAAATGCGATGAATTGAAGTAACGAGCGACTATGTTACTTTAGCGGAATGATTCCATTATACAGAGTGTGATTTTGTTAGTAGCGGGAAGAGAAAGGAGATGCGGGAAAGACAAATGAAAAAAAAGAGGGTTCAGTTTGAGTATTTTAGTGGATAAACAGTATAGACTTATGAAAAGAACGGGGTTAGTTGAGTGAAGAGTCCGATTAGAACTTATGGCGGTAATGAATGTTCGGAAGGGAGCGTGTGAGGTCATTTGCCAAAAAAAACGAAGGAGAACAAGTACTGTGAACCAATGGAGATTAAAAGAAAAGAAAAAGGGGGATTCCAATTTCATAGTCACTACTTCCGTTCAGATCTTCATTTCCTTCTCAAAGTCCATTGCGACATCCATCTCACCATTCACGAGTCTGTCCTCGTCGTCTACATAGAGTCGTGAGCAAGAATTTCCCAACAGGACGCAAAACAAAAGTAATTTCTCACCTTTCTCTCGCCTATGCGAGAAATCAAAGACATGCAATTTCCTGTCCAACTTTGAAGCCACCACGAGCCGGCCCGTGTCTTCATCAAAACACATCGAATGCACCCCATACGCGATTAACCTGTTGAACTCTTCCGTAAGTCTCATTGGTGTCATGCACTTCCTGTTCTCTTCGACTTCTTTCACGGGGATGTTCAGGTTTGGATGGATGTACGGTGAGGGTTTCATTATTTTCTGGCGGGTGGAACGCCAGCGGCCTTGAGGGAGGGTGGGGGCGCCTGAGAAAAGGCTTTGCTCAACTTCCATCTCTTCGTGGGCGTCGGGGTCAGGAGGTTGATTCTCGTCGTTCCCCTGATCCTGGCCATCTTCTTCATCCCAAGTCTCCCCATTCCAGTGGTTCTGCGCCACGTTGTGCACTTCTGCGAATGCCAACGCGTCGTCGAGAGGCATAGGTGCGACATAGTCAAAGAATTTGCGATCTCGCTCATCGAGCTGGTATGCAAAGATACCTGTAACTGGCGGATCGACCGAGCCATAGTATCGCGGAATCTGATATAAAACTGCGCGATTCGATCCAGGAAGGAATCGAAGTGCATCATCCTTCTTCGGCGCTACGGGAAGTTTCCATTCACCACGATCTTCGCGAATGAACTCAGAGAAACTAAGAGAATCGTCGCCTGTATATTCGGTATAGTCGTCCATCGAGTCATGGTTCGTACGTACGGGCGAGTGAGGGGTGTTAATTACGGTAGAATGATGTAGGTCCTTATCATCGACAGTGAACTCGAGGTGAACGGTACGAGAGAAATCGTAGAAGTATTGCGTCCGGGGGGTTTTGCATGTTAATTTTTCTTGAGGGCATGGCGATTCGGGAGGTGTCGGCGGAAGTTCGATTAATGCGGGGTAAATGGCGTAGTGTACCATCGAAAGTTCAGTGCGGAGAAAAATTGAAATAGGCCGCATGTGGTCTTGAGAAAGGTATGGTGTGATAGATTCATCATCTACGGAGGGGATGTTGCGATTAAGTTCTGAGATCTGCACATTGAGGTAGTCCTGGGTATGTAAGATCTTGTAATCAGTCGGATGCAACTTTGATTTCTCTTCGTTGATGGTGAGAGGGTACAGTTCGAGAGACGTGTGGCTGGTGTCCATACCGAGGTCTGGATGTGGTTCGATATTGCGGACGACTAAAAGTCGGTTTTGCTTCGGAATAACTCTAAAGTTATATATCACATGCGCCTAAAAAGTATTAGCCACAAGAAATTCATGGAGAAAACATCGTCTTACAACTAGTTGATAGCCTGGTACGTAGTTCAGATGCATTGTAGATCTCTTGCCATCGTCTAAGCGCTGGAAAACAATGGCGTTCGGCCGTTTCAAAAGACAAACATATGCATGGCCGTTTATTGTATCGAGGGTCACTGTGCCTAGTTGGGCTCCTGTGCGGATTCGAGAAACAACATTCCAGATATCGCCTCCCGCGAGGCCCTTTGAGACCTCCTTGATGCGTTGCTCGAATTCATCAGTCAGAGGACAAATATTCTTATCGGTGAGTTGGTCCAGAACAGGCATAGTGATGTGCACGACGGCGCATTCGTATTTAAGAGGTTGGTATGGATCTTCTTGATCCATCCTTCCACCGAGTTCAAAAGTCTGAGGTCTAGATCATTAAACGAACTTTAATAAAACGCGATACAATATAGAAAGATGGAGATGCGCTTACACTACACGCTTATCACCCACAGCTTTATTCTTCTTCCGCAAGAAAGCCACTGCTATGCCTTTCGCTCCATTCACGGTCATATATTTTGCAGTTAGGCCATAAGCCTGTGATTCCGTATATCTAAAGATCAGAGGCGCGGGTCGATTCGTCGCTGGATGTTGCAAAGCCCACACGATCAATCCATGCATCTGACCATCTATCTTTCCGCAAGTCGTTACAGCCGTTACTAAGAAATGTCCCCCAGGAAGGAGCGCCATATCCGAAATCTTGTGGAAGGCCAAGCCACCAAACTTGGAGTACGGTTTCACTCGAGCTCTCTTCCAGGCAGCATCGTAAGTGATTGCACGTGAAACAACAATTTCCATCTCATGCGCCGTGAGGTTGCGAATGCTATATGCCTTCGAGGGAGGGAGAGGAGCGAGTGGCTGCTGAAGTTTCGAAAGATGCGGGAGAAGGCGCTTCCATACAGCAGGTTTCTTGGTCATTACGGAGAGAGATTTGCAGACCTGAGGTAGCATCAGCCAAGTTGCATACTTTAGTACAGCCGCAATCAGAAGTACGCACAAGCCTTAGTTTGATAATATCGTATACTGATAACCAACTGAAGATTTCATCGACAATGACCTCCTCCGGCAGTCTATGAAGCAGTATGAGCTTTCAATCTCTACCGCAGGAAAGGTTATTTGAACGCACTGCATGAATTTGCTGTCTTTATTCCCCAGAAACCTATCCCATGTCGAGTATGCTACAGTTTGCGTCGCGCTCATTGTGTTTAGCAGACAAGCTTCGCTTCAGCACGCAAGCCCTTCCTTCGTTTCCTCGGATCGTTCGACGCGTGCCGTTGGGGGAGGTTGCAGAGGTTGACCTCTCGATGAACTCGATTCAAAATGTGGGGTAACGAGAGGTGGCTGCTCAGATAGAACGAGAGGTGGTGTTGGTGGTGGTTGTAAAGAAAGAAGGACGCGAGCCCAGGGCCCTAGCGTGGGCCAGTTTATGGCTGATTTGGATTGTGGTCGTGTTGGACTGAGAGAGAGGAAGGAGAGCAACGTTGTTTTCTTAAGAGGAACCAGAAAGTGAAGCCACGGCGCGGAAAGTCAGTCTCGGCTAGCAGACGCGCTGCACCGAGGAGTGATCGACGCTTCTCTCGAGACAAGGCATTCCATATCCGACCACATTGACCTCAGAACCTAGCGAAGAGAATTGCGAGCGGTCCTCGTGGACAAGGAGGGGTCCTTGTTTGTGTCAAGGTGGCCTAAGGTAAATGGCAACATGGATCAGAAAATTTACTTCGGTAAAAAAAAACAAAGAAGATGCCGGAAGACTGGCTTTACTAGAGCTAATAAGATCCTCTCCAGGAGAAAGTTACGATAAGTATGGATAGTAGAGAGGAGGTTGAGCTTGTCGATGAATGTGGTACGAGGCTACGAGCCTCGAGAGCCGGAAGATGGCGAGCTTTCGTAGGTTTCTGAGCCACCAATGCCTTCACTTCATGTCTACTCTACAAATCCAAACTCGGCGAGACAAGCAAGCAGTTTTCCCGAAAAGGGCTGATGTTCTCACGAGCCAGCGAGCAATTTTCTCCGTCACGTTCACCTCAACCTCTCTTTTCCTTAGATCATTCAGCGGGCATGCCACGCTGCTCGGCGTCAGCCTCTCACCGTCGAAACAGTGCCACTGCGTCTCCTTAGGGAAAGCTGTGAGCTCGCGAGAGTAAAACTTCGATCCAGTACTAGGAAATGTTGCGCTGACGTGAATAGGGCGTTGCATGTCGACTTAACCTGGCACATACTTTTCTTTCACCTTTTCATTTCTAACGTCTTCATTGAACTTGTTATTCAAAGCTCGCATTGTTTCAAGTAGCGACGCTCTGCGTTCACAGTAGGGTGGAGCAACAGGTCGCAGACCACAGATGTTAATGCTATCAAAGGTGAGCATATTGTTCACGCTTATACCTTTGCCTATCACAAATTCTATCCCATCCTTCATTACTTTTATCCCTGGTCTATGATTCTCAAAAACTGATTTTAATGAGCCTGATTCCCACCTCAAGGTTGGGATACTTGACGACTTATTTGTTCTATCTCTGAGACCTCCACATATTCTTTTCAGATCCGGTTCCACATGCATGAGAAACTAACTTCTCTTATTCATAGATATCGTATTGAACGTCAGAGGATAATCGGGTGGAAAGGCAAGAGCTGAGTCTATTGCTGTGGAATGCCGTGGAAGTGATGCTTGTAATACATCGCAGTGTGTCCTCTAGCAATATCGTACAGCTAAATCAGTATGATTGTTCATGAAAAATCTTATTTCAATGTTTGAGATCTTCGAATATCTCACGGCTTTTCGCCTCCCTACGTTTAGGCGCTGCCCTAAACTGAAAGCGATCTTGAAATGTGAAAAATCGATAGTGCGAACTTCTATCACAAAGAAACCAAGCAAGTCAAGAAATATTCATCCCCTCAGCCTCCCACGGTTCTCCTCAATGTCAGTAGGCATATCCTGGCGAGATGTCCAAGATCGCGCTATCTGTCTGCCTTTGCGGTAGCATACGCCCATAAATATGATCATGATACCCATCCTTCTCACCCGACGCCTGCCAAAATTCCCATTAGACGACCAATGCATTAAAAATTTTTGAGGAAGTGAATCAGTACTCACCCTGCCTTCCTCTCCTTCACTCACCGTCTCCATCGTCCTTCTCCCCAAGCACGTATCCGGACAGAGCAAATCCACGGGCGTCCCAATCGCAATGCCAGTGCCTTGAACATTCCCCGCACCATTAGCACCCAAGCTTTCCCTCCTCGTAGCATTCACGTTCGTTGTACCCGCGCCCGTGCTTCCCCTCTTATTCTTCGACCCACCCAGCCCCAGACTCAGATGCAACGAATTCAAAACATCCGCAAGGCTATTCCGACTTCCCCTCTGTGACACCCTCGAGTTCCTCGACGCTCGCGAGTACCGTTGTCCGTTCCCATTGGCACCGTGCACGTAACCGTACGCGCTCTCCCCTTCTGAGCCCATCGAAAGGAAACTTCGGACGGCGAAACGCATCTTGCCTAGTTCCCCTTCGCGATTGGCTGCGACGGACGTGGATGCGGCGGAAAGGGGTGGTGCGCCCAGGACGGTGTCGGCGTCTTTCTCGGTATCGGCACCCGCACCTTTTTCATAGTGAGTGTTCAGGTCGAAATTTTTCAGAGCAGGGTGCGCGTCTATCGAGGGATGGTGAGCATGATGCCCCTGGACGCCTCCTTGTGAAGATGTGTTCTGATGAATAGAGCAGCGGGCTGGTTCCTCGTTCATTAATGCACTAACATCCTCCTCTTCGAAAATACCGCGTCCATCATGGACGTCACGATAGTTCAAGAGAGCGAGACAGGCATTGGTATAGATCCCGCCGATGAAAGTTGGGAAAGGCATCCACAACTGAGACGTAGGGGACGGTGCATAGGTGAAGAAGTAGACTGCTTGTACTAGGCTGATTAGGGTCGAGGACGTCAATTAGAACGCCCTAAAGTGAAAAAAAGTGACAGTTTGAACGAACGCGATAATTGTGCCACGATTAAGAATACCGGCGATTATCCTTTCGTTCCATGACGTATAGCTTGACGGTGCGAATTGATATCAGAGGGTTTCTTATAGTGCGTTGTATTTAGTAGGGCTTACAATTGAGCCGCGGAGTTCTTCGCCGGTGCTAAGCAAACAGATAGCGCGATGGTCATTCCGATGTTGCACACCAACGCCAACCCAGTGTGCAAGCTCGTCCAGATCTAGTAGATGAGACATCGCATTAGCTGAGTCTTAAGTTTAGAGATGGGAAATACTATACACGGAGAATACCACCGAAAAACTGTTCTATGGACTTGTCCTCGAATATACTAATAGATAGTACTGAAAAGAGAGCCGCGCTCGTCAAAATACCGAAGACTAGTACAGGGTACAGACTTACAAATTCCAAATGCTACGTTATCAAAAGTGTGGTTCGTGAGCATTTATTTCGGCGAGTTGCCGAGAATCTAGCCACCTACCGAATGACGCCGCGGTAAGAATAGACTTGTCCTCAAGTCAGAACCGAGATTGATCATCAATATAAGATAAAGAGGCGGACATACCAAGCCCAACGTCAAAATCTTTCTCTTGCCACATGCTACGGTTTCAAAATAAGTTCGTGCACATCACCTGCAACACTTGAAGTGTCGACACACCATTCCAAACGCGGATTACAAAGAAACTGTACGAAAAAAAGATAAGAATAAAATTGGCATCAAGTCTCAAATATCACACTTACGTTTGAACGAGAAAGATTGTGGTGACCTGGATTACATCGCAAAGCGGTCAATTCAAACATTTGGTGTCAAAGTTATCGGTTGACGTAACGTACGGCGATAGTAGCATCAATCTGTGATAAGGCAAACGGAAGTGAGTGGGAGGATTCCTGCAATTCATTAAGAGTACGACACATACACATAATGTCCTAAAGTCAAGCGAAATGAGCAAAATTCGTGATGGAGCCATTCTATAGAAAGTTGTACGCACTCAGTGAGCCTTTGGAGACTAGTACGAGAGCCTAGATGCTTGACAAAGTAATCGTATAGCCTAGATTGTTGGTGAGTTATCGTCTCTGCTTCGCTGGGCGGATTCAGTGGAAAATACGTACGAGTGCGAGACTACGTTTGTCCGATGAATGTTGAAAATGAGATGAAGTTGGTCGATCTCGAAGATAACATTGATACATACGAAGTCCCGCCGCTGCCGTATCTAACGCCCTAGACATCCCCGTGACGACACGTCAAGCTCTCTCCTCGAAGTATCGAAAACACTACAAACCATAATGATCCAACCTTTTCAGCATACAGAGTCTCGATCAGCTCAGGTGATTAGATATGGATATGAGAAGGAAAAGCACGTACAAGAGCCCTCAACAATATCGGATCTCTCGGGAAACGCCAGAAGTAAAGGTACGTCTGGAAGAAAGTCAAGCCTGCTCCGCGTACGGTACATGCGAGAGTCGCCCATACGAAGTCCGAGTTGACAGTCAGATCGAGACGTGGTATACGAGAAGAGGATAATAACGAACCGTATAATGTCGTTGAAAATACGTATCCTGCAAAGAAAGCGCCGGCTGCACGAGCTGCATTTACCTCTAGGCCTACATTTGTCGACATGATATCTCAAGTCCCCTTTCAAAAATTTCCGATTATTTCTCGATCTGGACAAGACTGGGTCGAGCAGCAGTTGATGTTGAAGTAATAGTCGATAACAAACTTGAAGGTAGCTTGCGAATGACAGAGTATGAGAACAACCCTCATAGCCCGCACTCTCGTCGTCCAACTCCATTAATATTCCATCAAACACTGGTGCTGGTACGGACATGATGCACATGGGGTTAAGCACGAAATGTTTAGACTGATCGTGCATCTGCGGACAAACAAACGCGGACTCGGAGCGACGCAGTCGATTTGACGCGAACGCCGAGAGAGAGAGCCGCCGAGAGCCGAAGGTCATGTGATCGTACTTAGGGCCTGGTTTTCTCACGGCACTGGCATACTACGCCCATTCCCACGCTTTGTGAAGTAGTTGAACACACGCGGAAAGTAAGTTCAGCTCTAAGCGTGGGAACCTATTCATGTTAAGAGTAACGCTGCTGGACAGAGCCTTCGCTCCTCGACGAGTTTACTTCCTCTGTTACATGTTGCCGAAACATTCTTCCAACTAGTACTTTTAGTGGCTGTTCTCTGGGACTCTCGATCTGCGTGCTACAGAACGATCGATTACTTCGGTACAGCACACGTTTTCGATAAACCACTGGTACTGGCACTCGGAAGGTTTATACACAAGATAGCCATATGCACAATCGCACTAGTAATGCAAGCCTCCCGCCGAGGATGTCGTTGAAAGACGCGCTCTCAAATATGATCTATTACCACAGCGTTTTCACTGTGAGTTGCAATTGGACGAATTCAACACATCGCGACGACTCTAGAAAGTCCATTTGCTAACTCGAACTACCTTCAGGAGAGGTACGGCTTCCTCGAGGATGTAGCCCTCTACCAGCATTTATGGGAAAATAAAGATAATAAAGCAAGACAGAATCCCGAGCTTTTGGATGAGGTGTTCCGTCGAGCATCCCAATATCTTACCAACGGTGGCCAGCGAGATATTCACAGCCCAACTTTTGCGAATGGTTTTGCGGGATCATGTGGAGTAATCATGCATCTAAAAAATACCACAAATTTCTTTTCGTCCTCCGTCAAAGCGCAGGAGCTGGACATGGCATCGCTACATGGCCCTGAAACTCTCAAGCAAATGGCGCCAACTTATCTATTCGATTCAGACGCGCCTAATCGAGACGCCAATCCAGTTTTGTTTGCTGACTCGATACGCGCATACATCCAAATGTCAAAGCAGGACCTTCAAGACACCCCGGAATCGCGCAAATGCGGCACAGAATTGTCGGCATTCGTAGCAAAGTTATGGCACCAATCTTACGACGATCCGGACTTGGATATTGCGCTCGGATTACTTAGAGCTGTCGATATCTTCAGCGGGCCCGATGAGTCGTATGGGACACCCTGTCTAGCATTAGCTTTTACCAATGAATTTCCCAACACAGACGAAATCGCAGACACATTCTTCAAAATCCTTCGACGACTACAAGCGCGGTATCGTCACGGGCCTAGTTTAAAAGATACCCATCAATTATGGTTCTGCCTGATGCACTTCGTGCAGACCCAAGAAGATATCCATTGCCTGATGATTTGCAATGCGTTGCGGCAGCGAGGCCTTTATATGCATGTTGTGAACTTCCTCCTGTGCCGATATCACCACCCAGTCGAAACGGAAGCAGATTTAAAAGGTTTCCAAAATGATTTCAACCCTTGCCTACGTATACTATTATTCGGCTTGACGTTATCGCTCTCCGGATCATGGGACTGTTTTTCGGCGCTGAACAAGAAGACCTTGCGAATGCTGCTCACGACGAGAAAGTGGGATGTGGCGAGTCGAGACGCTATGGAACGAGGGCTCAGTTCGTTTGTCTTGTGGACCGGATTCCACTTTCATCGGAAGACGTTTTACGACGTCGCTTTCGGCTGGTTCAGGTGCATCATACTGAAATATGGCCACGAAGGAGGGCTCCCTTGGCGTGTATTCCTCGCCGCACTTTTACCGAACCTGGTCATGAACCACATCTATGCCTATGGATATGAAATTGTTCATGTGTATTGCTCTAATGTAAGTCGTCTGTCTTCGGTCATACATATTCAAGTTTTCATGTGTTTTTTTTCGTCAGCCGACTTGCAAAGTCCATAATGCACCGTCAAGGATGAAGAGATGTGCACACTGCAAAAAGGTTTCCTACTGTTCAAGATTTTGCCAGCGGTCAGCCTGGATCGACCACAAGCAATGTTGCAAAAAGCTAGCTTCGGGAAAAGGCGAGTAATATAACGTCATATCCATCGCTATGCATTTATCAAGTATCACATTAAATGCCAGCAGACTCAACCTTCTTCCATCTTCCAGCCAAAGACAAGCTATCGATAATCTCACACGCTCTTTACAAATTGTACGAGCGATTCTTTGATACGGATGAAGATGACGAAGTGTGGTTACCCGATTTTCCAACCTGTTTTACCTACCACATCTCCAAGGCAATAATAACCGATGACGAGCTGCCGCTCTATAAAGAGGATATGGAATGGAAGTCCGACACACTGGGCTCTCATCTTCGGAACATCGCAATAGAACGCGAGAATATCAACACATCTAATGAGGTGCTTCTGAGGCTTACTCACGATGATGTCAATTTCGCCGATGCTTATGTGTCGGTTTTCTGCTCATGGCCCGTCTTCGAAGGTGACTACTATTACGACCTTTCAATCGTCGTGAAAGACATCATGTACCGTCTGAAAGAAGGGGACAGCACCAACAAGTCCATATTAAGCAAAATGTATTGGTCTGAGGGTGGGTCGGGGACTGCTTTGACAGAAAGAATAGGGAAGATTGTTCGAGAGGAATATCCAGACGCTTTCTTTCGAGGGCCGCACTTCAGACTGTAGCCGAGGTAAGTACCTTCTTTCGTAAAATCATCTGGGAAACTCAGGTATCGCGCAAGATACACCACAAAACATTTCCATTAACACAGGACTACATCTAGGATGATACAGTGCTTCAACCGCTGTTAACCTTTACGAGAACATACAATATTTACATGAACCAGGGAGCCTCATACCCCCCGATACAAACTATTTTACTAGCCTGGGATCCAAGTACGTCAAGCATGCCTATTGCGAAGGCCATCATAGGGAGTGTTGTGTTTGGACTATGGGACTGCGACCCGCGACGGGGTTGTCGAAGATGGTTGGGAGTGAGAGACGGATCGAGAATGCGAAGGAGCTTCGATACGTGGTGGTGGGATAGTACATCCAGGTTCGGGAGTCTCAGTGAGAGGGAATATGTCTGCCTAATGTCTATGAATGAGGCTGACAGTCAACATACCTTTCCTCTATGCCACTTCGACGGCACATTCATATCCTTCAATCAATCTTCACGCGCCCTTCCATGACGCGGATGCAAGTGGATGTCCTCGATGGGCTGGACTATCCAAGCCATAGGGCGGGACGGCCTTTGGGGGTTGACATGAAAGGCTGACCGCCATTGTAGGGTGGTGGGGAGGGGAGAGAGAAAACTGCAAGCAGGCTTCGCGAGGTCGTGGGAGGTACGCACACGATATACTCGATGGATGGTTGACTGGGAAGCGACTGACATGCAGGTGGCACTACGCGGAGCTTGGATTGACGAGAGCATGACTGTCGAAGGGACCTAACAGGTTATGCTCATAGCTACGCGGTGTGCCGGGGGGTGACATCCACGATGGGTCGGATGACGGTGGCTACTACGATCCTGGAGCTTCTTGAGTGACGGACTATATGTGTTCGCAACTGGACCCGTAAGGGAGACCTCGACCAGACGCATGGGGGTAGGTGCGCGACTTGGTCATTAGAGGAAACCCTTTGTCGGGAGCTGATGCAAGTCAGAAGACAAGAGAGCGGCGAGGGATCCAAGGTGCAGCTGGTCAATTCTTATACACTTGAAAGAGTCAGCCTTTCAATGCCCATATTTGAAACGTGGCTGGCTTGCCAAACGAATGCAAACGTCAGCCTCTCGTGGATTCTGAAAGCGTCTACTTTTTTTATTTTTATTCAAATTTACCAAGCCGATCACAATTTGCGTAGAAGTATATGTACGGATTCAGCAAATGCAGAGACTTGAAATTTGAAGCGAGGAAAGAATTTCGGCCATTGAGTCCAAAAAGGTGGACCGTAAAGGACTCTGTTTAGTTATTACACGACAAGGAAGAACTTGAATATACAACTGAAACGAGCGAAGGCCCAGAGCAGAATATACTACAGGCGAAAGTACATATATTTGAGCTATCATGATGCCTGTATTGTCCGACTTCAGGGGAGGGGCCTGGGAGAGAAAGGGTAGCGCGCAAGGCAAGGATGACAGTTGAAAAAGCAAAGTATCTAGGAATTCCGGCTTATAATCGAACGAGATGATACATACATGTGAATGAACGAGTGAGTGGTCGAGCACGGTGTATGATGCCTACGTGCTGATACCAATGACCGAGATACTTTTGGAGTTGAAAGAAAGGAGACACGGGTGATTGTAGTTGAGATGAACAACAGGGTAGACGCGTTTGCAGATGTAGATGGATGCACAGATGGGGAGACCAAGATAAGAGTGAAGATTTAACAAGTACTAGTGGAAAGGAATATATATGCGCTGAAGAGATGATGTGCGAGAAGAAAGCAAAGGGGAATAAATAAGACAAAAGAGGGGTTTCGCATTATCATAGTTTCCCCTTCATAAGGTTCTCCCATCTCCTAACGCACGAGTTTGGTCGGTAGTCTGGAGAGAAAACAGAAAACCCCGTCAGCCACCCAAGCCTCAGAATTTTGAATTCGGCGAAAGGAAACTCACCAAAGCTGTCCGTCGGGTCGCACCAACATTTTCCCTCTTGATGGAAATGCCCTTGCGGACACCTCTGGAATGGATCGTGCCGGTACCCGACGTCGCGGAAGAAGTGCACCTGGTCTTTCCGTGCGAAAAGCGCCGCAGCGATGGAGTGCACAGGCGCGTCGCCCCATCTTTCGTAGTAGAACCCACCGGACTTTTCAAGGTATTCGAAGAAGGCGGTGTACGCGGGTGAGCGCCAGAACTCCATGTCGGCGATTTCGAAGTTGGACCAGACTGGGGAAGCGAACGGAAAAGATGAGTATATGCATTTAGATGCGAGAACCGAGATGAGAGAAAGACAAAACGCACAATGGCATAGGTTGTATGAGTTCCCACCGTCATTTGAAATGAAGTCGATTGCGTTATTCTCAGCAATATGCTGTGGGTACTCTTTCATGAATTCTTTGACGGTGTTCCACAGTGATGGGATCGTTTGTTGCCACTCGAACAGTGAGATCGTGAATCCGTAGACTTTATTTTGCTCTTGCATCATGAGGAAAGGGTCGTACTCCATGTCGCAAAAGAATTTGACACCGGGCTCGACTCGCCAGTAATAACGGTATTCTTGGAGTAGAGGGTGGCGATAGAAGAACTATATTCAGATTCGTTAGCTATACTGACAGTGAAACTTAGGAATATACTTTTACTTACGCCAGAGTTAAATCGACACATGTTCCTGTACCTGTAACACCAAATCATAGAACCGTTAGTTCATTTGATTCACACCCTGGGTGTATGCGCCCCAAATCAATAGTTGCAACATTACTCACGATACACTTCCTAGAAACCAACAAAGTCGCCCATCAGTTATGAATGTGTGGCCACGATACGGATTTGGAGACATACCTCCGTAGATGATGTTCTGCGCCATGAGTCTGTTGCGACCATCCCTCGCTCTATCCTCGTCAACCCAATCTGGCTGCTTCCAATGCTCATCGGGGATGACGCCGTAAGAGACGTTCCCAGAGACAATTTGGCTCGTGCGTCTAAATGACGTAAAATTAAACAGAACAGGTGCGTCCAATATTAGCACAACAGATCCCGAATGACGCGGTTGCGCGATGCCCGCCTTCAATAGGCACGCAGAAACAGAAGATAGGTGACGTACTGGATGAACTTCTCATCGAACGGCTCATCGTTCAAGAAGACCCATGGATAGTTAAATCGTCTGTTGAACCGATCTTCGACTTGCATAATACTTGCTGCAGCGTCGTTGACTTCGCTATTCCGTACAAGCATGACAAGCGCCGCGTTTGCCCGAATAGGTTGTGCTAAGCCATCCTGGATGTCGGTGATGGATACGGTATTGTTCCCGAGGCGGTCTTGAAGGAGGTCAATAAGATCTGAAGTAGAGGCGTCTCCCAGAGGTTTGGACAGCTTTGCGGCTGCAGCGCCTCGCCATGCTTGCACGGTCGATGAATAGCTTCCGTCCAGCGAGAAGCTACGAATGTAATGAAGAGTAACCTGCACAGAAGGCTCATTAGTAATGATAAGTCATGAAACTGAAAGGAACGCGATACGCACGAGGAGCAAGAGGATTGGAATGAGATAGCGGAGACTATGGACCACACGAGCTGACTGAGAGGGCGACATGGGGCTACCCATGATGATGGGCAAGAACGCGTCGAGTGAGCTGTGCTCGAGAGATGTGGACGACGACGACGGCGATGGACAACGGCTCGAAGGAGCTGAAGGGGACAAGGCGTTATGAAGGCGAGAAGCAAGGGATAAGATATTTAAAAGGGGGGGAGGGGAGCTGCTGCGGACGGGAAACGGGGGTTCCATGGGGTCCGGGTCCTCCGAGTCGACTGCTCACCCTCCAGCTCCACTCGTTGCCAGCCTCAGTTCCTCTCCCTTTGCTCCCCATCATCATTCATTCTCGCCTATCCAATTATACACATTTTTGCTTCTTGCTCCATTTCAGCACTTTATTGTTGCACTCCTCCTTTCTTTTTTGCCATCTGAGAGGTGAACAAAGACAGTGAAGGTGGTAGAGGCCAGGGCCGCATATGATGATGATGACGGCTGCCGCGACTACGGCGGGAGGCGGGTCGATCGGCCGTTCGGAGTGTTTGTATTTGCTGTTCTCGGCACCGCCTTAGTTTGTCCCGTCCCGTCCGGCTGCTATTTTTGGAGTCAGCCCAAACTCGTTCCTCGGTCACCCCGCTGTCATCCATTTTAATTCATTTAATCTATATCCCGTATCCTGCCTACCTTATCAATATCATCTCTGCCCGTCCCCAGCCAACCAACGTGACCACCATGATCCTCCGAGAAAACAAAAGAACCACAGGTACCATATTTTAACATATTGAAAGACGACATAAGAAGATGGTCGGATGTTTTCATCTGCTGCACCACACATGAATAACTGGCTCACGACGTCCACCCATCCATGGACAACACCCGAAACTGTCAGCCCTTCCCTAGCATCCGGGCTTTTTTACCTCCCGCTTTCAAAACCATCCGGATTTTCTTGAGAACCTGAAGCTGATCAGCCTACGAACAGGTAGGTAGCGCGGGTTCTGATTCTCGCGCAGTACCACATTTGGTGCGATTCTGTCGACTAATTTCGGGGACCCTCGTCTCTTAGGCTACGCACATATGTTTTATGTTGCTGGGATCTGTGACGTGGCGCGTATGGTCTGTGCTTCCTTTCACACACGCATACAGCTCAGCAAACGCAGTCCACATCAACACATTATGATCGATGGAACGATGCGCTGGCCATCACGACTGTTCGCCAACCACGCGACCACGGTCAATCGCACCTGAAATGTACACGGACTACTGATCAAGTCTACTTCACGTTCAAATGCGGTGGCTGGCAAGCTTGAAACTTCGAAATGTAGATCGCCGTATCCGTATGCAAGCTCCTGTATGGAAGCTGTTACAGCGTCGCTTCACTCACCAGCGCACAGTCAGGTTAGGATCGTTTCGTTTTCTTTTGATCGGAAAGTAAGTCTGGGGTCCCGATCGACGAGGCTATATTTGGACTCGTTTACGGTTGCCCAGAGAGATCAGCTTCATTTTTTGTTAGCCGCGTCTCGCTTAAGAGGTGCCAGGGGGGTATTGGCAC